>CAUYPK010039729.1:0-17080 GCA_963574355.1 Loris lydekkerianus | reverse complement strand
GGAGCAGTTCCTTTACATGAGTGTCAGTCAGAATGGACCGGTGCTTTGATTTCACGTGTTTCCCCCCTGGGGGCGGGACTACGCGCTCAGAGATCTCTCCTCAGAGGTCTCTCCTCAGAAGCAGCATAACAAAATCCAAACTTGGCAAAGAGCCACAGTATACAAAATAATGATAAGAGGCAAAGAGCCGCATTCATTTTGGCCGGGAGCCGCGTGTTCGCCACCCCTGTACTACAGGATATAGCTACTGTGCACAATTATACAACTGTACACAACTACAAAACTACTCTGCTGTGGGGGCATGAAAGCAGCCATTGACAATGGGAGGGGCTGCATTCTAGTAAAACTTCGTTTAAAACACAGGCAGCATTTAAAACACTGGCTTATGGGCCTCAGACCAGCCTCTGAATCTGCCCAGGTATTTGAAACACTTGTCTATTTCTTCATCCACCATACTCATTCCCCGAAAATTGTTCTTTACTTTAGCTTTATACTAAGGGTACTTTAGTTCACCTCTGTCTTGAATCATCTCTTTCTATAAATGTGTACATCTTTTGGAGTACATGCATCATTACGAAAATTTTGAGATACCCCCAAAGCCAAGTGGAAGCCCTCCCAGCAACACTGATCAGCAAGTTGAAACTTGCACAGGTGAATCATTGAAAGTGAAAGTAATGGACCGTAAACAGTCCTCAAAACGTTTGTGGTGACCCATGCAAAGACTGAAAAGCAAATCCATCAACCCATGCTGAGTATTTTCTGCAAATCAAGCTTGGAGGTAGTGGTAGAGGGTGAGTTCCCTAGGACTTCTTGACTTATTTAGAGAAATGATAGGGACGTATCAAATGATAATAGTTACTCATAAGAAAATGGGATGGCACAAGATTAGAAAATGACTAAATGGGACGTGCATGTGGATTTTAATTACGGTGCTTAGTTTAGTATGTAAAATCATCAAGACACATCGCAACTTGGTTCACACAGCCAGTTGTGTGAAGTGAGTGTTGGAGAGGCTGATCACTGCATCGGGCCTAGGGCTCCGGGTTCATGCATGCCCCAGCCACTGGGCTCTGGGTTCATGTATGCCCCTTTCCCACTGCCAGCTGGAGGGGCTGCCTGGTAGCAGGTGTGCTGCCGGGGAAGGCAGGCCCTGTGCGTACAAAATCCATGCTCCGGAGGGCTTGTCTCAGCTCTGCTGGGTTTCTCTTCATACTGTGCAATGCTGAGAGAGACTTAGCTGTTTTTCATTTAGCATTCCTCACCATATATTCAACACGTAAATGTTTAGTACCCGCTGCAGATAGATACTGTCCTAGGAACTGGGGGAACAGCAGTGAGCCAAAAGACAAAGCCTTTGTCCTCCAAATGGGGAAGTGTCCCATTGGGGAGGCTCTGGAGGACGCGCGCTGGGACTTCACACCTATCTAACCGTGACTTTGCTGTCTCCTCCCCAACCCTGATGACAGGCACCCGCAAGATGGAGTACAAGGGCAGCAGCTGGCACGAGACCTGCTTCATCTGCCATCGCTGCCAACAGCCGATTGGAACCAAGAGTTTCATCCCTAAAGACAATCAGAATTTTTGTGTGCCCTGCTATGAGAAACAACACGCCCTGCAGTGCGTTCAGTGCAAAAAGGTAGCTCCCTTAGCCCTTGCACCTTCTGGCGGGTTTGCTTCCACGGCCCCTGTTGGTTCTGCCTTTCTGAAGGAAAGGGCATGGATGGTACTTGAATGGCACCAGAGCTGTGCCAGTCCTGCCCTGGGTCTGGCTTCTGGCCCTCTTTTCAAAGACATGTGCTGTGCTCTGTGATCAAAATCCTTTATCCCTGCCTCCTTCTAGACCTTTCTAAATATTTGCTCAGGTTGATGACTTAATGTTAGAGCAGTGGTTCCCAACCTGTGGGTCGCATCCCCCAGGAACTGTATTAAAGGGCCGCAGCATTAGGAAGGTTGAGAACCACTGTGTTAGAGGGAAGGGGAACTCGAACTCACTGCCCCAAATCTGTCTTTGTTAGGCAGCTTTCTCTATGTGATCAAGAAACCAACGTCTAAACTTGAGAGGTGTGGGAGGAGAAGATGTGAGTAGAAAAGTGAAGGAGAAAAGATCTGCCATGTGGATGAGGATAGATAATTTGTTACGCTTATCTACTCGGTTATGTCATGGCTGTTAGGTTAAAGAAAGAAAAGGAACGAGAAGAAGTTAAGTCTCAGGGGTGTGGTGGCCCACTTGTAGGAAGCCGACTCCATCCTGCCTACCCAAATGTCCCTGATCTTGCCCTCCAGAGTGAGGCTTGGGTTTCTGCTGTGCCCTTTCTTAGTCTCTTACGCCATCAACTCCACTTAGGTTGTAGCTTCCAGAGGTCAACACTGCTAGGATTCGTGCTAGTCCATTGAGTTGCACCTTCACTGCTAACTTGGCCTTGGAAGAGCCAGTGCAGAAGTCTGTGCTTCCCAGCCTTTTGATGGCCCTGCCGGCGCACCTGCTGCTGTTTCACATTTTGAGCACCTGCCCTTACCTCCGGTCCCTGGAAAATGTTCTCAGTGATGATTCCTGAGTCTCGCTGGCCTGGGCTAGAATGTCCCCACCTTGCCTGCACCTTCTCAAAGCGCAGAATATTAATGCTAACTTTTAAATTTTTTTAGACAGAGTCTTACCATGATGCCCACACTGGTTTTGAACTTCTGACCTTAACCAGTCCTCCCACCTCAGCCTCTCAAAATGCTGAGATTACAGGTGTGACCCACCACACCCAGGCCATTAACTAATTTTCATTCAGTCTTTCATTTTCCCTTCTGTCTTGTTTTTATTTTTCCCTTACTGTTTAAATTCTCCTTTTCCCTTATTTCTTCTCTCCTCATGCTATTTTGTCTTCATCTTTAAATTGAACTCTCATGCCTGTTTTTATATTATATTAGGAACCCTTTTCTCTGCCCCCTTTTTTGTTGTTTTGTTTTTCTCATCAAGATTTAAGGGAAGTTCATTTGAGTATCTCTCCCTTCCTCCATCGTCTTTCCCACCTGTGTGCGTGATTCAGAGGCACCGGTGAAGGCAGCCATCCTTCTGGGATGCACGCCCTGTGTGTGTTTGTTAGATACACATAAAAGCATTCAGGTTGGAAATATCTGATCCTCCGGCCATGGACTGGGCACACAGAGGCACTAGAGACCTGATGGTGGACAGGACAGGGATGCTTAGCTGGAGTCTAGATGGAAGTACACTCCACGTGTATTTACTGTGCTGTGGAGGACAGAGTAGCCCAGATTGTGTAATGGGAGGACCTGGACTACCCTGAGGGGCAAGGGGCTGGGGAGATTAGGGAAGGACTCCCTGAACAAAGCCATGCTTATGCTGAGTTAGCCAAGGTGGGTGGGAAGTGAGGAGCATGGAGTTGGCTCAAGGGAGGATGAGGGAGGAAATCCAGGCAGAGGAGACGCCTCACACATGCACCCCTGCATCCGCAGAGATGCATCACAACCCAGCATACATAAATTTTCTTGGCAGGGATCTATAAGATTATTTATAATTTATGATTTCATGAAAAGAATACAGGATAGAATCACTTACAAATTTCTTGGGGCCTCAGTTTACCCATCCATAAAGTAGAATATATCTTACTTTAAAAGCTTTTCATAAGGGCCAAAGGAGTTACTGGATGATGCTGCAGCATTCAAAAAATGAAAAGCATGAAAGGGTGGCTGTGAGGTGCTTCTACTCGCTGTCCACAGCCAGTGTCGGTCAAGCCCTGGCCCTGCACTCAGACAGGTTACATAGCTGCCTCGGGTGCCTGCTTTTTAGAGGAATATGAGAAGCAACATATGGAGAAAAATACAGATAAAAATTGAGGATGAGAGTGAGAGCTTTGGGCTTATTTGTCCCAAAGCTTCCAAGAGGCCTGGGCCTTCCTGTGGCATCAGCAGGTACCAATTCCATGTGTCCTTTGAGTCTCTTCCTTCTTCTGCCGTGAGTGGCTGAAGAGATGAGCAGGTGAGTGGTGTTGGAGAAGGTGCTACCTGCCATGCTTCCTAACAAGGACTCTGCAGAGGCTCGCTCCTTTCACCGCATCACTCCCACTTTGCAGATGAGGAAACCGAGGTGCAGAGACCTTTCACAGTGGCTGGTCCCAGCCACAGGGCTGGTGAGGACTGAAACCTCCCCAGTGCACTGCCTCCCTACTCACCCACACTCCAGACTCCCCAGCATCCTTGCAAAGGGCCAGTGTCACTAGCAGGAAACCCAGGGGCTATGACACCAGGGTGGAAGTCTATGGCGGGGTTACACAGGGGTGCCCGTGAAGCTTGTAGAGCAGTTTCTTAGGGACTTAACAAACTGAATGTTTGGGCATCAAGGATCTTGCTTGCATTATCTGGTGGCAACAGCTGAGACTAAGAACGTCTGCCAAGCACAGAGGCCGTGCTGACTCTCCCTCTTGCCCCCTGCAGCCCATCACCACAGGAGGGGTCACGTACCGGGAGCAGCCCTGGCACAAGGAGTGCTTCGTGTGCACCGCCTGCAAGAAGCAGCTGTCCGGGCAGCGCTTCACTGCTCGGGACGAGTTCGCCTACTGTCTGAGCTGCTTCTGCGACTTGTACGCCAAGAAGTGTGCCGGGTGCACCAACCCCATCAGTGGTGAGTGTCCCAGGGACCCCCGCTTCAGGGAGCGGCCAAAGGTTGAATGAGGCCTGGCATGTTAGCTATGAGTGTGTTTGTCCGCTTAGAGCAGGCGTCCTCAAACTTTTTAAACAGGGGCCAATTCACTGTCCCTCAGACCGTTGGAGGGCCGGACTATAGTTTAAAAAAAAAAAACAAAACTATGAACAAATTCCTATGCAAACTGCACATATCTTATTTTGAAGTAAAAAACAAAACGGGAAGAAATACAAGTCACACCGCCTCATGTGGCCTGCAGGCTGTAGTTTGAGGACCCTGCCCTAGAGTCTCCTAGGATCAAGTACAACTTTGAGATAAGCCCATATATTTGATTCTGTTTTATTTCAGGTGGTCAATGCAGTACAAAAAATGATATTATAGTCAGTGAGCAATGTACACTAATATTTGATTAGAAGTAGTCATCAAACACAAGTCAAGCATTTGAATGAGCTGAAATGAGTTAGTGCTTTTTCTTCTTTAGAAATACAAGATGGCTTTGTGCCCTGCCTCCACATCTGCATAAGTGCTCCCACCCATGTTAACAGCCACCTCCCATCACTGCACTCCCCGTCCCTAAACCCCTCGTTTTCCCAACTCTGCCAGCTAAGTTATTCTTCTGGACCAGGTCCCAGCATCCTCCCACTACAAGAACATCCCTCCTTTCCAGCCCAATCCATGTATCACTCTTTAGTGAGGTCTCTCCTGGCCATCCCAGAGAGAATGAACCTTTTCCTCTTTCGCAATCCCTTTTCCCACCCCCTCCCTCCTTCCTTCTCTCTGCTCTTCCCTTCCCCCAGCCTCTCCCTCCTTCAGTCTCCCCTTCCCCCACCTCCCACCATGTACTAGGTCATTAACTGTCTTTATATCATAGTCCTTAGTACTACATTCATTAGGGATGAAATACCTGAGCACCAGACATGAGGCACATCATTTGGGGGTTCAGTTGATACATCTCTTGTGACATTTGTGAGCTCTCCAGCTGTGCACAGTACCTGACTTGCCTATGGATTCTCAGTACCAGTCACTAGAAACTCACATGACCCACCATGCACAATCAAAACTTTGAAATGGATCGAATGGAATTCCTTTTTCCATCTCGGTCGCCTGGTTCTAACTAGTTGATACTCCCTCACTTTCTTCATCTGGCATTTTTTTTTCTCTCCGTTAACAGGACTTGGTGGCACAAAGTACATCTCATTTGAGGAGCGGCAGTGGCACAACGACTGCTTTAACTGTAAGAAGTGCTCCCTGTCACTGGTGGGCCGAGGCTTCCTCACAGAAAGGGACGACATCCTGTGCCCCGACTGCGGGAAAGATATCTGAAGTCAACACCGGGGAACTCCTGCCTGGGACCTTACACACAGATTTAGGTATTTTCTTTGTTAGCCAGGCAATACTGTCTTCTGGTTTTCACCAGCCACAGTCAAGACTTGGCTCTTGTGCTTCTCAGTGATACTCACATTTGCATAAACTCTTTAATCCTTTGTACTAGCTCTGTCCCAGGAAAGGAGAAAAGCCTTATGGAAATCCCTGGTGGGAAGATGGTCTGGGATGTTTGTAATCAAGTAAGGCAAATCTAAGTGTAAAAACTCCTTTTGAGCGACGTCTTTACATGTGCATCTTTCTCTCACTGCGTATATAAGTGCAATTACCATACGTCACGAACTTGAAAGTTTTCCAAACTATATAAGGTAATGTAGGGTTGGCATTTACAGCTCTTTAACTTCCCGTCATGTCAAGCCTAAGATTATGTGACTTACAATAAAAGTTATTCAGAACACAATGTTTTGCCAGGCATGGTGTGTGAAATAAAGGTTAAATGTTGAGTTTCTGAATCTTAGTAACACTTTATCGCATGGCCGAGTGATCACTGTATGAAGTGCAATGTTAACTGGGGCAGTGTTAACTGAAATTGCATCACACTATTTAAAGGAAGCTTCAGTCATCTCTGTGCATCTCTTGTTACCTTCTTTCTTTCTCTCTCAGAATGTAATACTCCGCATTTGATACAGTAACACAGGCTCCAGAGCATGCACAGCAGAACATGCGGCTGATGCCAGTTCTTGATAGAGCTTATTAGCTCTGTCCCACCGTCATGCATTGGTATCTAACACTGACTGCCTTCTCTTCCGTAAAAGATTGTGAAAGAACACAAGCAACTTGAGGCCAGGGATGACATCTTGTTCATCTTTATATTCTCAATGCACTAGCAATTGAGGGCATATGGGAAGCCCTTGGTGTTTCTGAAAAGGTAGATAGTAAAGAAAGAGACAAAGCAAGAGAGTCACTGCTGTAAATATAATACTCTGAGCTCCTAGTTTGGCAGTAGTCTGGAATTTTCATGGGTTTTTGGCTGAAGACAGACTAGCTCCATTAAGAATTTTACAGTATTTTATATCGTAAAAACAGCCTGAATGCCCCCCAACTAAGGAATGGATTAACAAGCTGTGGTATATGTACACCATGGAATAATACTCAGCCATTAAAAAATGGAGACTTTACAGCCTTTGTATTAACCTGGATGGAAGTGGAACACATTATTCTTAGTAAAGCATCACAAGAATGGAGAAGCATGAATCCTAGGTATTAAATTTTGATATGAGGTCAATTAATGACAATGACACAGTGGTGAGGGTGGGGGAAAGGAAGAGTAGAGAGAGGGAAGGAGGGAGGGGGTGGGGTCTCGGTGTGTGACACGCCTTTTGGGGGCAAGGCACAATTGTAAGAGGGACTTTAGCTAACAAATGCAATCAGTGTCACCTGCTTTCTTGTACCCTCAATGAATGCCCAACAATAAAAAAAGAATTTTACAATATTTTAAATATGTGTATTAAATATTACTGTGAGGTTTAGGTATGTAAATTATTCATGATAAATCAAAGCTTAAAACACTGAAATGGGAAAATCCGTGTAGATAAATCTTAAAAGTGTAGTATGTATAGTAAAAAGAGGAAGTAACAAAGAAAGGAAGGGAAAGAAGAGACAGGAAAGCAGGAAGGAAGAGGGAAGAAGGAGAGAGAAATAGGGTGAGGCAGGCAAGCAGGCTTGCACACAGATTGGTAGCCTCAGTCTACGTCCTGGGATGGTGAAAGTAACTCAGGAAGTGACTTGGAACTCATTCCATCCTGGTGGCGAGCCAGGTGCCTGGTGGAGGCAATCTCCCCAGGAAGACATCCCCAGGCTGAGGAGATACCCACAAGTCACCTTCTAAAGGCTGTGATTAACACGGTCGATATTTACACAGGCTTACGCAGACTGGGTGTGGGCCACAGCAGAAACGTCAGGCCGTAGAGACTGGCCCCCAGTTTCCATACATTGTAGTAATAATAAAGGTTAAACAAATTGGCTGGCTATGTTTAAAGAAAAACAGCTTGAAAGTAACCGTCCTGTACAGGAAGCTATAAACAGTGTAACGTATTTTAAAACATTTAAATTTTTATTGAAGTAAAATACTGTATAAAGTTGTAAAATGTCTAAATTACACAGTTCAGCGAAAATATGTGTATGTTTGTGTCAGTGGGTTGGTAGCCCCAGATTGCCCCTCCTAGGGGACTCTCCACACTGTGAGCCTACCAAGGGAGGGGCCCTGGGAGCCCAGGTTTCTCAGCCCCTCACACCTGCGGCAGAGCCCTAAACCAGTAGCTGGGGGCAGGGAGTTCCTACTTTCTGTGCTACACCTGCCCAGATCAGGGCTTGTCACATGAAGCTGGGATGTAGGCATAGCATGGGATGAGGTTGTGGCTCAGATGTCACAGATGCTCCCTGTTCTTGCTAAGATTTAGTAGATTTTCCTGAATGAGTATTTTTATGTTATATGCTTTTGGAGAAGTTTGTAGAGATGTCAGTTTGCATATAAATATATGTAAGTTTCTTCACCAGGAAGAGGGTCAGCTGAGCTCTGCACACCACCCTTCTGAAAGTCCCATCACTTCTTCCTTTCAGCCACCACCGAGCTGCTCAGCTAGAGCGGTTGGCATCTAGCTCATATTTAGGCAGTTCCATTGGCCATAAGAAATTTGTAGGGAGTCCATACAAAGACCTTGGGGCTCCCCTCTCCCAGGACTGCCTTTCCTCACTTTCCAGAGGCTGTTGGTACCAAACTTTGGCCTTGGTTCTGTAAGCCAGTGAGATTACATGTTTCCTGCCTGAGTTTTAGCTGTCCTACGGGAGCCTGCCCTTGGATAAAAGGTCAAAATGAGAACATCACCCTGTACCCTTCTCGTCTTCCCAGTGTCCACTCCCCTCTGACATATCCTGCCTGCTTTGGCTCGTGCTCCAGTGTTTTCAAAAATTTTTAAAAATATTTCATACAGAATGATTGTTATTTGAGGGAGAAAGGATTATTCCCATGGAAGCTACTTACTGGAAGTGGAACTCCCCCCAATCCGTAAATTTTGGGTCAGATAATTTAAGGTTGAGAACATTTCGTGTCTCTGTGGTTTCAACAAGAAATACAGGTAAGGTATTTCAAAATATAAAATTGGGAGTGCTTTTACTTTTGATAAAAAGAAGAAAACAGTGAACAACTAACAAGGCATGGCATTCTTTCTAAGCAAAACCTCAAGTTAATGATAAATCCAAAAGACGCATCTCAGATACTGTCAAACATTTCTCACAGTGACTATCACCCAGATTAAGAAACTGATTTCACACAAGCTCAGCATAGATCAGACTTGATTTCCTTTGACTTTTTCTGTATGGTGTATCATTTTTCCATACGGCATTGTCTAAGAAAACTAAGGATGTCACTTAGGCTACAGTTCTCAAGAGAACTGTGCAATGCTCTGTCCCATAAATTGGTTCAGTGCTTCCCAACTGTACACAGACACTATGTTCTCTTAGTGGAACTAGTCTGCCTTCAGCCAAACCCATGAAAATTCCAGATTACTGCCAGACTAGGAGCTCAGAGTATCATATTTACAGCAGTGACTTTCTTGCTTTGTGTATCTCTTTCTTTACTATCTACCTTTTCAAAAACACTGAGGGCTTCCCATATGCCTTCAACTGCTAGAGCATTGAGAATATAAAGATGAACAAGATGTCATCTCTGGCCTCAAGTTGCTTGTGTTCTTTCACAATCCTTTACTTCAGTTACACGGGAAGTAACTGAAACAGTTTTGCTATGAGACCGCCACTACATCAACTGCAAACATGGCGAGGAGATTGGTAAATGCTGATGCGGCAGTCCCTGGAACTACCATTATTACTCCCTCAACGGCTTTAAAGGAATGTCTGCAAAAGTTCTCAGTGCTCTTGATAGAGTGGAACTCAAGATTTAAAAAAACTGGCTATACTACAGCAGAATAAAGGTGCTATTAACTTGTGTATCAATCATATTACTTTAGAAATGTAAAATACATGAATTAATTTCTCAAGCACCATTAGTGATGCCCATTCAGACAGGAGGGCATCCACCACCATCTATCTCATTTCCTGCCTGGCTATTAAGTGACAGGTTGAAGGGGCTCAGGCAGAAGCAATAAGGTAAATTCTAAAAACACAGAGACTTAAGATCTGAAATAACTGAAATCCACCCGCTTGACAAAGGAAGAAAAAGCATCCCAGAAGGAATAACACTTACTCAAGATGGCATGGAGGCCAACACACCAGTAACCAGGTCTCCTGGCTCCAACCCCTCTGTCCCCTAAAACGTGAATTATTCTCTTACATATAAAGGTGATTATGGGGCAAGTGCCATCTCTCCATATACAGATTTTTTTTAAACATCGCAGGAATGTCCAGGTGATATATACTGCCAAAATCTACAAAAACTATAAAACTCACCTTTTAATGCTAAGAAAAGAATTAAGGATGAAAAATAAAATGGAATTGTTATAAAAATGAGAGCCAAATGGCCGAGTGCTGGGGCTCATGCCTGTAATCCTAGCACCCTGAGAGGCCCAGGGAGGTGGATTGCCTGAGGTCAGGAGTTTGAGACCAGTTCAAGACAGCAAGACCCCTGTCTCTATTAAAAATAGAAAAAGTAGGCTTGGTGTGGTGGCTCACACCTGTAATCCTAGCACTGTGGGAGGCCAAGATGGGCTGATTCCTTGAGCTCATGAGTTCGAAATCAGCCTGAGCAAGAGAAAGACCCCGTCTGTAAAAAATAGCCAGGCATTGTGGCGGGTGCCTGAAGTCCCAACTACTCAGGAGGCTGAGTAAAGAGGATCACTTGAGCACAAGAGTTTGAGGTTGCTGTGAGCTATGACACTACAGTACTCTACTGAGTGTGACAAAGTGAGAAACTATCTCAACAACAAAAACTACCTGGGCAATGTGGTGGGCACCTGTAGTCCACACTACTTGGGAGGCTGAGGCAAGGGGATTACTTGAGCCATAGTGTGAGGTTGCTGTGAGCTATGATGCCATACCCAGGGCTACAGAATGAGACTGTCTAAAAAAAAAAAAAAAAAGAGAGAGAGCAAAGTGACTTTATCCCAGGCATCTATTAGCATTCATATAATTTGCATTGAGTGAAATAATCTCCCAGGTTCTGGTGGTCCTATAGTTATGTGTCCTTCAAAAGATTATGTGCTGGAAACTTAATTGCCATTATATCAGTATAAGTGGGGCCTTTTAAGAAGTGAGCTGGGAGGCTCTACCCTCATGAAGGGATTATTGCCATTGTTAGGGGAGTGGGTTAGTTACTATGGAAGTGGGTTTCTGATTTAATAGAATTCAGCTTGTTTTCCCAGCCTTGTATGTGCACTGCTGCCTTGCTGCCTCTGACATGGGATGACTCTCCAGGCACCAGCATCATGTTCTTGGACTTCCCTGCCTCCAGAACCCTCAACCAAATAAACTGTTCTTTATAAATTACCCAGTCTGTTAGATTCTGTTACAGCAGCCAGAAAATGTACTAATACAGAAGAGATCATCTATGAGAAAGATCCACTCTTTTATTTTTTGGTTAGCTTCTACAGGCTTCAAAGAATTAAAAACTTAGCTATTAATCTAGTTACAGAATAGTGACTCCAATCATTAAATGTTCTTTAATTCCTTCTCAAATTATTGTTTAGATGCAATCATTTTGAAAAAATCAAAAGACAAGACCCTTGAGGGCAAGGACCATGTTTTACTTACTCTAATCCCTTATTTAGAGCCTGAGCATATAGTAGACAGACACAGGTAACTGTTGAAGTATTTGTCCAGGGATTTTTTTTTTTTTTTCAAAGAAAATATAGAAAAGTTGATATGGCATTCTTTTTTTTCATTAAAATGATAAAACTGCGAAACTATTTTAAGTGATACAACTTAAGTAACACTGGAAATGAGTAGAGTCTGTAAAACTGAAGCCAAAAGGAATTGTATACAATCACTGTATTCTTGTTGATTATGTTGTTTCCCACATGGGTACTTCTATACACAGGTACTGGAATTCAACAATTAATAAATGGATGGTGGCTGGAGGTAACCATGTTTCTCCATGTTGCAGAAAAGCAAAGGAGAAAGTCTAGAATGATCAGTATGGTAATAGATTAGAGTTGCAGACATCAATATGAACTCATGTTTAACTTACTAGAGATGCAGAAGGTTATGTAAAGAAATATTTATAGATATATTTTATCTATAAATACACATATTTCCTTGTTCTGTCAGTTGAGAAGGGCCTGGAAGGAATGAATAGCACTCACTCCAATAGCAGTGAGTACACCTAGTGGGTATGCAGATCTGATATGATTTTGTTGTTTTTTGAGACAGAGCATCACTCTGTTGCCTCAGGCTAGAGTGCTGTCTTGTCAGCCTAGCTCACATCAACCTCGACTCCTGGGTTCAAGTGATCCTCATGTCTCAGTCTCCTGGGTAACTGGGACTATAGGTGCCCAGCTAATTTTTTCTATTTTTAGTGGAGATGGGGTCTGATTCTTACTTAGGTTGGTCTCGAACTCCTGAGTTAAGTGGTCCTCCTGCCTCATCCTCTCAGAATGCTAGGATTACAGGCATGAGCCACTGCACCCAGCCCCCAGATCTTGGTTTTTAATATCCTTTTTGAATAAAAGGAACCATGGCTTTTTAGAGAAATTGCTGATTCTAGGATGTGGGCAAGAAATGTACAAAATAAAGTTGGAATATCCTATGGTGCCAGGAAGCAAGGATATACCCAAAAGAAAAGTCAATGATGGGGTATGTCAAATCAAAGAGAAACAGGAGCCAAATGAAAAAGCTTTTAATAGCCAAAGCTAGAAAAATTTGAGCAAAAAAAAAAAAAAAAAAAAAAAGATTTTAACCCAAAATTTGAGTCATACTTATAAGATAAATTAATGGAATTAATAGAATACACAAATCACTTTTGCAGAATTCCAAATAATTGATGTATGAGGTCCACACGGTTCTAGAAAACAACTCCTAACTCCTTAAGTGACTTCCTTCAAAAGAGTACAATATAAAAAGGGGGTAGAGTAACTTCACAGTGGAGAAACCGGACAAAAACTTCAGCCAGATGATCAAGGTTAACCTCACAAGTGATGTTTATAGTACACCCTCAACATAATTTGATGAAAATGGCAATTTACTTATGTACACCCCCCCCCCATAGCCCTAATATAATCATGAGAAAAATATTAGAAAAATCCCAATTGAGGGACATTCTCCAAAATACCTGACCAATGTTTCTCAAAACTGTCAAGGTCACCAAAAACAAGGCAAGTCCAAAAAAATGTCACAATCAAGCGGAGTCTATGGAGGAATGAAGACTAAAAATAATAAATGTGGAATCCTGGGTAGGATACTGGTCCAGGAAAAGGATGTTTGATATAAACTAGGGAAATGTGAATGAAGTGTGGACTTTAGTATTTTGACAAATGTACCGTATTACTGTACATATAGTTATGTGTCCTTGGGGTATATAAAAACTGTACTATCACAGCAATTTTTCCAGAAAACTGTTAAGTTCAGTTTTTAAAGAATGATATAGCAGGGCAGAATAGACAAAAAGGAAGGCTTAGAGATGATGTTTTTATATTTTATGAAGAAGTTTGTCCTTCACCGTAACTGGTATTTTATAGTCTCCTAGAAGTCTGTTGAAGAATAAATACTTTAATTCAAACTATTTATCCAAAACTTGGATACTTTTACTAAAGGAAAAAAGATGCTTAGGGTTGTTACATACTTATGTAACTAATCTTTTTTAAGAACCTTGAATGCTTAAATCTGAAAAGACATAATAGCTCCTAATTGTTCTTAGGATCAAATCCAAAGTCCTTAACACTGAGTCTTATGTTACCTGACTCCTGCCTACCTTCTTTGACTTCATTTTAAACTGATTTTAAGCCACACCAGTCTTTTTGTTCTAAAAACCTAGTAAGCCTTAGGCCTTCCCATTTTGCCCTTGTCTGGTACATCATATACATTGCTGGGCAGCAAACTATCCCCAACACTTATAATCCCCCTTCTATTCACTTGTGATTCTAGGAGTCAGCAATGTGGACTGATCTCACCTAGGACATTCATGCAGGTACAGTCACCTCCCATCAAGACTGGGGATGGGTGACTAGCAGTCCCACGTGTGGCAGTGCTGGCTATGGGATTGGCCACGTATTTCCAGGGGGGCAAAATTGGGTTTTTTGACATGGCTGCATCAGATGTCCAGAGAGAAGTATGCCCTTTTCCAAAGCAAGTTATAAGCCTAGTCCATATGCAAGTGGTAGGAAATAGACTCCACTGTTAACGCAAGGAGCCAAATCTGAAACGGACCACATGTAGAATGTTTTCCTGAAAGCCTTCCATGCCTATCCATTAGTCCTCCTCCTTTTAAAATGTAATCTCTTAGGTCTTTGCTAACCACTATTTACAGTCGCTCCCTTACTCTACCTTCATTTTCCACAAAACCTTGTTTTATTTATTAACACTACAATTGTCCATTATTATTTCATTGTTCACTTGTCTGCCTTCTTCAGAGTGAACCTGCCTTGTTCACTCCCAAGGGCTAGAATAGTAGGCAGTCAACAAATACAGGCAACGGGCTTGGTGCCCGTAGCTCAGAGGTTATGGTGCTGGCCACATACACCAGGGCTGGCAGGTTCGAACCCAGCCTGGGCCTGCTAAACAATAATGACAATACAACAAAAAATAAGCTGGGCGTTGTGGCAGGGGCCTGTAGTCCCAGCTACTTGGGAAGCTGTGGCAAAAGAATCGCTTAAGCCCAGGAGTTTGAGGTTGCTGTGAGCTATGATGCCACCACACTCTACCGAGTGTGACATACTGAGTTTCTGTTTCAAAAACAAACAAAAGACAAATAAGACAATTCACATCTTTATTTTTTATTTTACAGTAAGCAAGATAACCAAGTTATTAAACAATTGAAAGAATACCACTTCAGTTAGTAAAACATATTTTAGTAAAACCAATCTAAATGGAAGCAACATTTTTTATCTCAGAGAAAAAAATGAAGAATCTACTTTTTAAGTTCAAAGTAAAAAGTTATCTGTGTCTTTTCCAAATTAGTTAATTTAGGACTTCAGTCTTTAATATAATAACATTAAAATAGTAGTTTAGACATTAACTATTTTTTTTTTCCAGATCATCCCAAACTCAAACTATCCCTCAACCAAATCTCTGGTTTATGTCACTTTGTTAAGAAAGCTTACTACAAAGGAAGTTCAGAGACTTCTGTTTCCACCCCCCTCAAAGGATAGTGGCAGTCACCAGGTCAGGCTCTGTAGCACCAAACATTCAAACACAAGACCACTCTAACCATCCTGCCATTATAGCAAGGGCCCCAAAATGTGCTGGACTACTTATATCATGCCTAATCTCAATTGATCCAGGCAAAGGAGGTTGCACTATACAATAAACAGTACTTTCCAATACGGTTTACTCAAATAAAAACAGATTAAGTCATTATAGAGTACTTTTCCATTTTATTTTTTTAT
The DNA here is from genome assembly GCA_963574355.1 of Loris lydekkerianus. Classification (NCBI taxonomy): domain Eukaryota; kingdom Metazoa; phylum Chordata; class Mammalia; order Primates; family Lorisidae; genus Loris; species Loris lydekkerianus. The sequence goes on along the minus strand of CAUYPK010039729.1, from coordinate 1,561 downwards.
GAATGACAGACCTACTCAAGATAATTTTATTCAGTTTATTTAAATAAGGATAAGGCTACTTAAAAGACTTTTTACATACAAAAATGTACATTACAAGGTTAAATTTTTCTGTACTGAATTACAAAACCTGCACAAGCATTTAATAAAAGAGCACACTTATAAACATTTTGACCATGTTGTGTAGCTTCTAAAAATTACTGAAGTTCAACAGTAAATAGAGGAAGCTCTTACATATATATATATATGATTTGATCTACTGGCAGTTTTACTTAATGTAAGTTTTTAAAAGGTCACATTGCTATCGAATGAGTCTCTAGATCAGTTTTAGAATCTTCTCTCTAAACTTAAGTCAACCAAAATATCTCAAATAACAATCCCACTTGTGAGGAATCTTACTACTAGCAAATATATTATGGCCTCATAGTAGTAGTTGAACCAACTTTCCTGGCAACTTTGCCTGGTAGCTGTTTACATTAATAAGGCCATTTGGGAAAACTGTACAGTCGTTATAGCCATTGAGAAGCAATTTAGTACCCTGCCACTGCAGGGTCTTGAAACTTTCCAGAATTTACACAGCAGTCTATGATCCCTCATATGGAAGAGAATTGGGGGGGGTCAGCCTATTGTCACCTCTCAGTGAATGAGTATGGCTGAGCACAATGACTTGCAAACCTAAGCCTAAGGTTTTAGGATCTACAGGAATAAGGAAAGAGAATGGAAGTAAAGAAAGTATAGGGAAGTTGGGGGAGGGAGGGGAGGAAAACTGGGAACAAAGAAGGAGAGGAAGAAAAGAACGAGCAGGTGGAGCAGATGGTAGGAAGAGAATGGCAACAAGCAGTGAAGTGCCTATAACTACACCCCACAGGCCACCACTGACTCTAATGCCTTTCATCTGCCTACCCTCAAAATAAGGAAAACTGCCTTTCGTGGAAGATAGAATCAAAAGCAACAATATTAACCAATGTTAGTGAGTAAAGGGTAGTCCAAAGTTGTTCACCATTCAAATCAAGTTCTTCTAACCTTTTAAGCAAACTAAAAAAACAAACAAAAAAAACCCTTCAAAACATCAGCCTCCCAGTGCCACTGCTCCAGATCCCCATCTTTTAGCATGCTGTATTACCGTATGTGGAGAAAGATCTTTCAAGACAAGCTATAATCACATACCTCTGGAAGGCAAACCACTCTAAGATGGGAAATTATGTAATACATAGTACGTGGTTTAGTGCTTCTCCACATTTCAAACTCAAAATAACCTCAATAATATGCTGCTATATGAGCACGGATTCTGACTGTTCATAATATAAACTTCAATTTGAAGCAACAATGTTACACAGTTCAGCTGTTATTACCAACCTACTCTGTAAGTTAAATATACAAATTAAAAATGCATTTCACTGAGTAACTAAAAATAAGTTCCCATTGACTTAAAATCGTCAAATGGCTAACTCTCTCAACTAAGAGAGAAATGCAGATGGAAGCAGAGGGGACAATTAAATATAAAATATTTGATTCGTCATTCTATTCTAAAATCTGCACTTTTAAAATCTCCCTTTACATACAT
>CAUYPK010039726.1:0-17291 GCA_963574355.1 Loris lydekkerianus | reverse complement strand
TGTTTTTAGTGTCTGGAACCAAGTTCCTGGAGCCAGGGGTAACAATGCCCTACTCACCCTTAAATGCTTTCCAGCTGTGACTATTCCTGTTAAACCGGCTGTGAATATTCCTGATAAGCTTATTCTTAGGTTTTCGGCTCCCAGCAATTTAGATTGTTAATGACCGACAATGCTAACTTTTCTTTTAGAATGAGTTCCTAAAGATAGAATCAGAGAGCTAAAGAACATAACAGTTTAAGGGTCTTGATGAACTTTAACCCATCTTGTTATAGAGAACAATGGATCACAGTAAATAACCGTGGAAATAAGAGCAGCTTGTATAACCAAATTAGACCATACATAATCAGTGCACCAATAGCATTTAAAAGTCTTAAAGTGACCAAAAATGAAGTATGTGTGTGTTTTATTTCTTTCATTACTTATAAGATCAAAGTTTTACTTTATTAGTTTCTTAACATCTATTATTTTGTGAAGTGCTTTCTCACAATTTTTTTTTTTTTTTTTCTTGAGAGACAGAGTTTTACTTTGTTGTCCTCAGTAGAGTGCCGTCACATAGCTCACAGCAACCTCCAACTCCTGGGCTTAGGTGATTCTCTTGCCTCAGCCTCCTGAGTAGCTGGGACTATAGGCCCCTGCTACAACGCTTGGCCATTTTTTTGTTGAAGGTTGGCCAGGGCTGGGCTTGAACTCACCAACCTCGGTATATGGAGTTGGTTCCCTACCCTGTGAGCCACAGACACCACCTCTTGTTCACATTTTTAAAGTAACCATTTGGAATCTTCCTGGCCATCTCACTTCCAATCTACACCTACCCAATTTTGCTTTCTACATTTGAGATTATGCTGAGCCTGGTCTGCCTGGCAATTCCCTCTCCCCCACCCCTATACTCTGTCTTCTGCACTGTGCTGGCTTATTTATTGACAATTCGGAATCCTGTTCCCCTTTTTGTGTGTTACTTTGTATCACATGGGCTTGAACCCTGGGAATTATATTTCCCAGAATTCTACTGACCAGATTTCAGGTAAGATGCCTATAAATCTTTCATACAAAATTTGGCAGCATGAATAAGAAGCAGAAAACATTGTATCTCCTGAGCAATGGCAGCCCAACACTTGGGCTTTGATAAAGGAAAATACAAGGCTTCTTTGCCTTCTGGGTATTTTCCCACCTGCTGTCCTATTTGTTGTTACAGGAAGCTGAGATTATCACTGTCATTTTCCTATAATCTTTATGTAAATAGAACTCTTGACCACTAATACAGTCCCCCATAAGGAACTACACTCAAATTTTCCCTGTGATCTTTCTGGCTGGACCACAGGCAATTACAAGAGTGAAGAAGGTCTCCTGGGGGAAAGTTGCCCTCCCCACATCAGACTTGCTGCCCTGCCAGGACACTGTAGTTTTTTGGAGGGAACCAGTCAAGGAATCTGATTCCTCAGGGATAGCTGTGCTTTTGTAGGAAGGCCTCATTATCAGGCCCAGGGGTCTTACATACTTCCCAGCACCTCCTCCAAGTCCTTAGTAGAGGCCTTGCCTAAGGTACCTGTCTCCACTTTGACTCAGTACCTGTCCATTCCTAGGTCTTCCTCTGTCTCTCATCCTGGCTCACAAAACATAAAGAGGCAAGAGCCTTTTGTGTGAGATTTGAAATAGAGACATGACCCTCAGCACCAGGGATGCATCCACCTGACTCTTGCCCAGTTCATTTCCAGGGGGAAAATGGAACACTGGGGAGAGAGTGTCTCCTTATGCTTGGCCCCTGATATTTCCTTCCCTGGGCTTTAATACCCTGTGTTAACTCCCTTTACACATCAAGAACCTAGAGACATTTCTTTTGTTCTTCTAGAACCCTTACTGATAAGTCTACCTAGCATTTCTTCTTTCTCTTCCACATCACAAGAAGAAAGGCTGCATTTCTTTCTCAAGGTTCTCTCAGTCATTCCTCATTCATTTATTCAGTTAACATACCATATTATTATCCTTGGCACTGGATTCATTCTTGAAACTGTAAGATGAAGACTTGCTCTGTACCTTTAAGAAGCTCCTTCTCTTAACTAAGAGATAAAAATGGGCAGATAACTACAATTCAGATGTAACCAAAGGGAGCCACAGGGAAATAGAGGAAGGTTATCAGTCCAATCAGTAGTTAAGTATTTAACTTTTATTCCATGATGGTATGAGAAGATGCAAGGAATAATTTCTATTTTTTTTAAATTTGCAAGGGCACATTTACTATAAACTCCACCCTTAAGCAAATTCTTATGCGCTCCCGTAGAAAAATATACACGCTCTCCCTCTGGCATATAAACCCTGGTTATGAGAATAACAGCACAGAGGTCTACCTACCTTGTGGCCACCCAAGACCACACTTCTGTCCGTAAGTTCCCTAAAAAACACAATATCGACAAAGTGGGTTTGTCTGCTTTGTTCTTTGGTTTCTTGGTTCCTTCTGTGTTTGGGGGTCAATTTGTATATATGGTCCCTTTATGAAACAGTCCTTGTAATTGATTTTTTAAGATTTCTGGGAAAATAATTAATATTTCGATGCATTTTCAGTCAAAACAAATCTGTTACCTGCCAATTTTCAAGTGGAATGCATAGAACTGCAGTCTGACATTCAAATTTAAGAAAAATTAGAACATGTCTTTTTGCTGGACTTTTATAGATTCTGTCATTCAAAGACTAATATCCCTTACTTCACAATCATACCCTACTCATGTCATCACTTTTTGACAGCACCTGCATTTGCAAGCATCTGCTTTCAAGAAGGAAGCACATTAAGAGTAAAATTAGAACCAAAATATCTGATAAGCACCTTGAGAACACACTAAGAATTGTAACTACTTCATCCAACCAGACATTGATGCCTTAGCTTCTCAAATACTATGTCAAATTTCCCACTAGTTTTATGTTACCAACTATTCTTTTACTTTTATACACAGTAATAAAAATATCAAAAAATGTATTATTCCTTAGATACGTACATTTTCTATGTTAGTGATCACAAACTTGGGACTTGGATAATTTTAAAAGACTCTCTGAATCAGCTCGGGACCTGTAGCTCAAGCAGCTAGAGCACCAGCCACATACACCAGAGCTGGCGGGTTCAAATCCAGCCCTGGCCTGCCAAACTACAGTGATCATAACAACAACAACAACAACAACAACAACAAAAATAGCCGGTCATTGTGGCAGGCTCCTGTAGTCCCAGCTACTCGGGAGGCTGAGGCAAGAGAATCGCTTAAGCCCAAGAGTTGGAGGTTGCTATGAGCTACAACGCTACAGCACTCTACCCAGAGCGACAGTTTAGACTGTCTCAAAGAAAAAGAAAAAAAAAAAAAGAAGACTCTGAATCAGCTGCTGCATAATTAGGATTATTGTGTGAGGACTTTTTTGTTTATCTGTGGTGGCGGATATCATGAAAATTATGCACAGGCCTTTGTTTTGCTCATTGTCTTTCGTTCGTGTTTGTAGGTTTAACGTATACCCCAAGACAACTCTTTTTCCAGTGTGATCCAGAGAAACCACTCGTTTAGGAGTTGATTTTATTCTCAGGCAAGTTGTGTCCGAATGGCAGCAGGGTACCTTAGAGTCTCTCCAGGCTTAGTAGCAAAAAGTAGACAGATGTTATTTCCCATTGTTCAAAATCCTGTGTTCTTGCTCAGTGGTTTGGCTTAGGGCCACGTCCTTTCCATGAAGTACTATTGACACTTAGGAAAACCTTAGATGGTCTCCTTGTCCGAAACATATCAACACAGAGTTGGAGAGGGGTTCCCAGAGGATGTGGCAGAGCAAAAGAAAAGAGGAAAAGATACAAACCCTAAAACAGACAACAAGGAATGAAGAAATATATTTTATAATAATAAAAGATACTGTCCATAAAGGATATCTAAAAGGAATGTGCTGGATAAGAGCAACATTTGTGTAGCCAAACAATATGGAAATACGGAGAGAAGGTCGATGTACAGCAGTGTCCAGAGTCCAGTTTTTTTTATTCTTCCATGGCAGTTACATAAGAATGTGAAAACATCAGCAAACGTATTAGTGACAACCTACAATGGAAAGAACCTAAGTCCTCTTGAAACATTAACACAAATTAGCTATATATTAGCCATGAAGAAAACATTAATAAATTCCAAAAATTAATCTGATTCCAGTATAATATAAAGTAATAATGAAAGTAGAATATGAAAAAGAAATTTTTCATGTTTACCTTGCCCCAAGAAAGTTTAATAATTATTTTAAAACAAATTTTGAGTCATAAGAAATCAAATTGCAATCTGCAAAATATAATTACTGAAGATTCTATACATAAGAACTTATGGAGATAACTAAACGGGAACTCACTCGGAAACTTGTTTCTATGAATAGGTAAATAAACAAAAAATAATTAAAACCTATAAATTAGTTATTCAGTATGAAAAATTGCCAAAAGTATAAAAAAATAGTGGAAGGAGTAAATCAAGGTAAAAATAGAAGTAGAAATCAGAAAAATTGTAAAACTATTACATAATTTTAAGAGAGTATTGGAGAATTACAGGTAGCATTTGCTTTAAAATCAGGAATAAGAAGTGCCTGTTCTATGTCACATATTCTAAGTTAATTTTGACATGGAGTCACTATTTAATGCAAGTAGACAGCAAAAATAAACTTTAAAAATGATATTACCTTTATTATTGGGGGGAAAAAACACCACAAGAGGCTTCATAACTGAGACCAACATAGTTCTCTGTCCCTGTGTTAAACAATGTTGGGACCAAGCAATGATAACATCTGCGCAATCCAGAAATCCTGGTCGCTGGAAGATAAGATGGTGAAGGAGGTCAGCAGCTTACTCATCGAGAATATCAGTTTTGTCCCTCAAGACTCCCTTCAAGACTGTCTCAGTGCTAGGTTTCACAATCAAAATAATCTCAGCACATTCCTAGCACTTCTCTGCCTTAATCAACCCTGACCTTAGACTTATCTAAATATATGGGGTACTGCTAAGCATTGTAGTACAGTATTCCTAATAACAGTTTAACTCCATGAGAGGTGTTTTCTGGTGATGCTTTGCAGTTATCATGGGCAGGCTTAACAAGGAAATAAATGCCAATTTGTGTTTTCTGATTGCCAGGAGGTCATTCTGGTTTTGCAAAGATTAGGAAACGGAAGGTGTGAAAGATTTAATAATTTACACAAAGTTATGGCCAGTAGGCAGGAGAGGAAGATTTAAAAAGGCGCCGATCAGAAAGGAAGAGCAAAGAGGGGGAAGGAGGGAGGGGATTGGGGCTTTGGTGTGTGCCACACCTTTTGGGAGCAAGAAACGATTGTAAGAGGGACTTTACCTAAAAAATGCAATCAGTGTAACCTGGTTTATTGTACCCTCAATGAATCCCCAACAATAAAACATAAAGAAATGAAAAAATAAAATAAAATAAAAAAATAAAATAAAATAAAAAGGCCCGCCGAGCCTTTTTACAGGCTGACTTCTTACTCCAGTACTTCAACCTACTAGCAGTCTCCATTTTTACATTTTTCTGGGAGAATACTACCTTGTAAGACCTTTTATCCTGAACTTTTTCTTCAGATTATCTCGATGGCAGTTATTGTTACTGCTTCCATTGGAATAAAAATTTTGTGTCCTTCCTGTCATCTTACCAGAATGATCATCGAAGGAGCTATCGGACTAAATTTGAGAAGTAAAAATAATGATGGTTTCTCTTCTATTGCATAGCATTTTGCCTATTTATATGTGTCTGCTCGAACCTGAACAAGATTTAAGACGTTTCATTTCACGTTGTGAGTGAGGGCTGAAAAGTACATCGAGTTGATTTCAGATGCATTATCTTCTTCTGAATTGGATTTGATTCTAGTGTGAACTTCTTCTCATCTTACCAATCCATGCTTAATAAACCTCATTACTTCCTAGCATTTTATGTTTCATTTTTAAGTTACAGATTTTTTTTATTATCAAAGCATTAGTTGAAGTTTAGCTCTGCAATTTGACTTACAACTATATTGTGTGTATAAGAATAACATATCTTTGTTTGTCTCACATGTTTTTAGATAAGTAGTGTCCCTCTGAAAACTGCCACGTGTGATTATGTGCTATTGCTTGATTGTTTGACTGAATGGCAATGCCAAAACATTATTTCAATCCTTTTTGTAAATTTTAGGACTTTTACTGGTTTGTGGTGACTGGTCCAATGTGAATACGTGATGAAGTTGCCTTGCCTTCATAGAAACGGTAGGTTAAAATGAAAGTGCAGGTGAAGTAAGTTGATAACACTTATTTAAAAGTAGAAATACCATTTTTCAGTTTTTTATATCCAATAGCAAGTCAGAAACTATTAGATTTTGCAACCTTTTTCTCCCCTTTCCCTGTCTCTTTTGGTCCCAGATAAATTTAAATAACATAAACCCCATTTTCTGTTGTTTCCTGTTGCTAATCACCTTCTCCCATCAGTATTCTTTAAAAAGTCATGAGATCTCTGTCATTTCTGAAACTAAGAGAAAATTTGGAGCAGGCCATTAACAGAACAGGAAATTCCCTAATATCCTCAGGATATGTATAGAAACCCTTCATCATTAAATGCAAGAGGAACTAACATCTCCTGGGGGTATTTATTAAATAAACATATCTAAATACATCTGACAAATACATTATCTTTCAAAAAAAGTCTAATTACCATGATCCATTTATCTAATTAGATGACCTTCAAATACCCTATTTTTTCTTTTGAAATTTGTCCATAATAATGATTTTCCTAATAATGAAACCAGCTTGCTAAAATTGGTACCAAGACAATCAACTCATTTATACTTCTTTTGTGTTTCTGTTGTTAGATAAAGACGTTCAGAGAGAGAGAGAGCAGGCTATTATTCTCTTTCAAGACTGAATAAAATAACTTTTCCTAAACAATTTTTCAAGGAAAATGAAAAACATTATTTACTTCATTGTTATTTGTGGCTGTAGCAATAAAATAAATACAGGAAATGAATGTTAAACTATGAATTCTTTTTGCCTAAGAAAGGAAATTTCAACTTTTCCCATTAATGTAGTAAAAACCATAGCATACTTTTATTCTAGATAAACAAACACTAATTATCGCATAAAAGGGATAGGGCAAACATTAAAATATCTACCCGTAAAAAGAAGGTTTACTATAATGCCACTTGTTCTGTATTGAAATGGAGGCTCATTCAAGGAGAATTAGTCATCAAACCACTAGAAATACTTTTGGGCATCAGAGGGCTTTTGATTTAATCTCTCATTAATTTCTTCTTTTTATGCAACCCCCTCCGTCCCCAACCCAAGTTGACCTAAATACAGAATTCTCTTCCTAACATCCTTTCTTCCTTCTGGTCATGGCTTTGGTCATGGCTACTCCTTATATTTAGAATACTCTTTCCTGTTTTCTCCTTGGCCCATCTAAATCACAGAAGGTGGTTACAGAGAAAAGAAAGAGCAAAGATTTTGAAATTTGGAAAAAGTGGATTTGAATCCAAGATCTGCCAATGACAAGCTACACAACAGTGTGACAGAAGCTTTGAAGTTCAGTTTTATCATTTGCAAACCAGCACTACATTATCTGTCTTGTAGGACTGATCTAAAGGTTAAATAACATAACTGAAGCTAAACAAAAGAGCTCTGTGTCCATGAAAGTTCTGGATAAATGTTATCCCCACCATAGGGTATTTTTCTAGGAATTATAGTCACAGTGATCTTTCTTTAAACGTCCTCCGTCAACTCTGCAGGATCCCTAGAAGACAGATGAAGATCATAATAAAAAATTAAAAAAAAAAAAAAAAAGTCATCTTCCATCAACTCTGAAACCCATTTGGGTTTTTCCTCATACTTTGTGTAGTTAACTACATTTTAAGGTTCACTGAAAACCAGTTACTGAACACTTGCTAGGAGACATACTTGGTGTTAGATCCTGGTGAGGATAAAAAAAAATCCATACAAATTTTATATTCTGTGTTGAATGAGGGTCCAGAAATTGGACTTCGCAAAGTTTGAAAGAAAACAACTATTACAACTACATCTCATCCCCAACTGAAGCAGTTATAAAGAAAGTCTCCCCTGAGGAGATAGATAGTAGGAGATAAGATTGTGACCCTGAGATTTTTCTCCTATATATTTCTGATGGTTAGTAGCAGGGATCAGATTATAGAGGTGGCCTTTCTCCAAAACTTTCAAATTCTAAAGAAAGTCACAATTCAATTGAGAGGAGAAAGAAATTGGAATGTCAAAATGGTTAGTAAGTAAAACTCTCAGGCCCCAAACTTCTAGAAATCTTCTAATGGATACCAACACAAGAAATTTGCTACCAGCAAAGAAACCACAAGCATGGCCTGGAAAAGCCGGTGATTTTATTAACCCCGAGAGACCCAAATCTCCATAGCAGAAAACAGGCCACAAAAGCGTAGCCCCTGAGCAAAGCAGATTTTCCTTTTTTAATCCCACATTTGATGTGGTCACAGGGAATGAATACCAAAAACAAGCTCTTGAATGTAAAATTAGGGGTGCAGGAACCAGAGGCTGCCAAATGGGCTTATCCGAGCCAGAGCTACGCCCCTGTCAGGGTAGAAGTCTTCCTGGTTCTCTTCCAGCAGGAACAGATTATTCCTAAGCACCAGAGATTATCCCCTTCCTATAACATTATCTGGTGTCAACTAGGTGACCATGTGTGTATAAACAGTGACAGGGAACATGGAACTTCCCTTTCACTTCCCTAGTTTCCTGAGCAGGAGAAGCAACATATAGAATTTATGGAAAGGACTGTCACTCAGAGGACCCTGGACTTTGATCTGGGTGCAGTAACCAGATGGTTTTTTTTCCCTTTGAGGAAAGAATAAATGTATTTTTCTCGTAAAATAAGGTGCACAGCAGATATGTTGGTGGTCACAGGGCAGTTTGTAACAAAAACTGCTAGTCATTCCTTGGGAAGCCTTCTCCCCATTTGATTATTTTATTTCATTTCCTTAATTTAATACTGTCCTAATCAAAACTTGATTTGTGTATTTCCTAGACTCCTCTGCATCTAGTGGGAGTGATGTGTGCATTCAGGGATATGCCCTTAAAACGAGAGGGCACGGTCTCTTCCATCTCTTCTGGTTTTTAGCTTCTTCTTGGCTAGAATGTGGACATAGTGGTAGTTAAATATTTCAGACCATGTGGATGAGGGAAAACTCCTAGTTTGATGAAGCTAAATAAGGAACCTGGGTTCTTGAAAAGCTTAGAATTATTGTTGAACAACACTGGACTACTTGTTGTTGGACTGTGAAGAGAGAAAGAGACAGAATAGGAGAGAGGGAGAGAGAGAAAAAGTGTGGAGGAGAAGAGGAGAGAGAGCAGGAGAGAGCGAGGGAGAGGGAGTAAGAGAGAAAGTGTGAGCAAGGGGGAGATCTGTAAAGGGCTTGTTGTGTCTGGTGTAGAAAATCACACGTTGGGTTACTTCACTTAGAGCACTGGCTCCCAAAGAAAAACAGGATTGATCCCCAGGCGACGTTTGGCAAGATCTGGAGATTCGTGGTTGTCATTGTAGAGGCAGACGGTTACTGCCATGAAGTCGGTAGAGATCTAAGATGTCATGCTACAGTGGAGCAGAAGGCTTCCTACAACAAAGAATTATCCAGGCTGCAATATTAATCGCACCAAGGCTGAGAAACCCTGCCTTAGGTTGAGTGTTGATAAAATTGAGAATACAAAGATCAAAATCAATGATCCACTTGCCTAGAGCACACAGGAATGGCAGAAAGGGGACTAGGAAATTCAGCAGGTTCACGTTAAGGTTCTAGGAAGCCACGTGGAGAAGTTTAGCTTTTATACTAAGGGCCATTAGAAATCGTCCAGGCATCACAACAGAATAACATGAGAGGGTCTGGATTACAATTAAACACATGCGGCTGTTTTGTGGCAGAGTGAACTGGAAGGGGCTGGTCTGTTGGTGATTCTAATAGTCCCAGTTGAGAGAAGGTAACTCTGGGCACGGCGGTGCACTAGAAAGGAGAAAGACGTGGATGGTCTCAGGAGACTTTCAGATGTAGAAATAATGCATTTGATTGCTTTGCCATGTTGGTGACAGACACAGAGGGTTCAGGGCTTATGCTACATTTCCGGGTTGGACGGGAGGCAGAGTGGTACTCACTGAGAATAGAAACATTTCTTTGCCTTGTATATATCCTTCAGCATAAAGACAGCACAAGTTATGGTGCAAGGGACTTATCAAACATTGAAATCGCTCCCAGAGATTCGTAGAGATAGTTGGGATGGAGAAGGAAGGCATTATTTTTCATATTCACTGAGACAGACTAATAGAAGTCATCTCTGAAGAACTAAAATGTCTGGAACCAAGTTCCTGGTAAATCTTTATAGTGAAGGTAAGAATTTCTATTATGGTAAATACATGCTGTCATGTTGAGGGATAGTCTTAGATTGGAGTATTTCACTAGACTTACGTGCCCTCTACCATACCTCTGAAGTGAATGCAGGAATAAGAAATACGCTGGACTGCTGTGTTCAAAGCTGTCTGCATCCCCGAGTTGCTATGGTTAAATACATTTTAGCAACTGTGGGCAACTTTCTTAAGGTTTCCAAGGTCTGCATATTAATGCCAGAATCAAAGTCAAATTGTAGTGTTATACTTAATAAAGGACTTGTTATAAAATAATGTAGTTTGTTGTGTGTGTGTGTGTATGTATGTATGTGTATAGCAATTGATTCAAGAAATCCAAGGTATCAGTCTTAGATCCAGGACACATGTTAAGCATTTGTAAATGCCAAATGCTTAATGTTCACATAAAAAACACTGTCCTGTAAGAGTAAAAACTTATACATAAAGTGCATAATAAGCTTTCAGGCCTTACTTAGGTTGTGGTGAGAGTAAAATAGTCTTTATATCTTAAGACTATTAATACATTATTTATGAAACTATGGTACAAAAATTGGATAAGGGAGGATTTTAAAAAGTCACTGAAGAGTTTTTATTTTATTAACTTCAAAATTTAAAGTCATTTTAAAAATTATTGAAGTGATTTGGGAGTAAATGTAAGAGAAATTGTACCCTAAGAATTATGATTTTGAAGCCAAAGTGACTAAATCATTATATTCCAATGTGAATTTAATAACACACAATTAATTCACAAACACATCATATCCCAGAGTGTATAACAATCCTTTTTTATCACTTATTTGGTGTGCTTCTAAACTATTAGATTTCTAAGAGAGAGTTTAAAAAACCCCACACAGTAAAAAACAAAACAAAACAAAACAAATAAACAGAAAAACTAGTCAACAATAGATAGTTGTTGAAAATATGTCGTGTATATTTTAGTATTTAAGAGCTTAAAAATGATTCTTTCTTTCTTTGAATAATATTTAGAATTAAATTTTTATAGATATTGTTCCTCTAGAAAAATAAAAGGCATAGGACCTACACCAATGAGTATTTTATGGGCATTTAATATATGCTATTGAATTTACTTGAATACATTCTTATTACCAATTTATTCTTTAATATAGCCTCTTATTCAAAATGTTTTATCTGAAAGCACATTGTAAGTCAGAGGAGTTCCATTTGGTAGAAATGAAAACACAAAAACTTATTTGCTCCCTCTGCTGGAGAGATGGGTGTTGATTTAAAGAGACAATGTGCTTTTGAGCTTATGAAAAGCAATATGTCTGTTTTATTTCTATAACTCAAAAAGGAGCCCAGTAAGCAAATGTAACGGCATCTAGAAAGGCAAAAACAAGACATACTGTAAATTTACTTGGTACAATTCTGTTTCAAAACATTTCTAAAATCAAAAGATGTGCTTTTGAAAAATGTTAACTTAAGAATGAAGATTTAAATGTTTGTTTCTAAAGCTTACTTTAGTGTTTATTATGTGATTTCTCTTCCTAGAATTACCAGTCCATTTGTAAAGATGGAATGAGTTTTGTTTTGTTTTTTTTTTTTTCCTTTTTAGATGATATGGGCTCTTAAGGATCATATTTTTATGACATCAACACCAAAACAATAAAACAACAACAGATTTTGTGTGACTTTTAGTACTTAGAAGTTTATGTGTTTTGATTTTTTTTCTCCTCCTCTTTCCTTAAGTCATCTTTGGCCACATGTTCTGGTGCAATTATAATGAAAATGTACTAGCAAATCTGGCTGTATCTCAGCTTGCAGATGTAATACAACAATATTTAACATTTATTTTGCCTTGACTAATAACAAGGGATTCTGTGAAGTTTTTTATGTGAGTTATTTTGTTTAGTGATGTTCCAAATGTATAAGGGTTAGTATTAAAAACAGCTCCATTTTTTATAAATGAAGACACCAAAACCTGATAAATGAGAAACTTGTCTCAGTTTGAACACTGAATAAGTGCCCAACCCAGAAATTTAAACCTGGCTATAGACTGGAGCCTGAACATTTAAACATTATAAGAATGTTTAAATGATGCCTGTATTTAGTTAAACATCACATACAAATTGCATAATTGCTTTTAAATCAAGAAAAATGTATATCTGTTACTACAAAGTTGCCATTTCTTCCTGCCAGGCATCTGAATACAAGTTACGCATGACATATAAGTTTGTAGGCAATTATTCTCTTAGACTGATGCTATGAAGAGCTTTATGGGGAAATACATAGTACACTGGTCTCCCACTGAGGAAGTTGGCCTGTGAGTTCCAATTCTCCGGGTTAATAGGTCAAACTTTTCTCAGGTTTTCTCACCTATAAAAAACACAAGCCTCTTGCAGGAAAGCCATAATAATAAATTTGAAGAGATCTGCATGATGCTCTGTGCCTTGCAAAGTAGAATAATATGCTCTATAAATACTCAGTAAAAATCTATCAGCCCAAAAGCCACCTTGATGTGTAGCTAGACTCTTATGCATCACATATGGTAATGACATAGAAAATTACCTGGAAAAAAATCTTTCACACTGTTAGAAGATTCAATTCAATACCCTTGAGCTGAATGCAGAATTTTGAATTAGAGCGTTAACACCTTATTTAATGGTTTGAATACAGACTTCTCACCAATTTAAAGGAAATATAATAATGCATCGGCCAAATCATCCATTTTAATGATTTAGTCAATTTGTAATACAAGGCCATTTAATCTATTTTTTCTTAAATGAGTCAATATGTTCTAATTATCTTAGCCAATGATTGCTGATTAATTGATTTGACCAATTATCTATCTGATTATGAATGACTTATGGGCCTGCTGTATTGAGTAAAAACAAGTGTACAAAAATTCTGGTTGTGACCATACAACTCAGACTTTAAGACATAGGGACTGTAACAGCTAAATTGGTGTTTATCGTAAACCGTTTGATGTCTATACTTTTAAAATTGAGTAAGCTAGTGGGGTAACCAAAAACTATTTGCTGAATTTTGTACTGCATACATACATCTTAAAATGTGAAACAATTTTCCAACCAGAGAATAGTAATTCTATTTTTAATACCAAAGTATCTCCCACCCTGTGTGATGACATCAAGAGAAAAAAATCTCTTCAGGAGACAATTGCATCAGTGGTATTAAAAATCCTTGGAATGGTCCAATAGGTATTAGAAATAACTGCACATCACCTCAGGAAACTAGAGTGAGGAAAGGGGGGGGAAGTAATTCCTGCTATATTATCACAAAGAGGGCTGTGTTTTTGGACACGTGGGACATGCCCAGGCTCTTCAAAAACTATATATGTGGGTATTCTAAAATTTCTATTACAGAGGCTTCTGTCAGAGGCAAAACAATTCTGATATGGCTTTTAATATAATTTTATTTTTATTTTATAGCTAGTATGGCCTGAGAAAATATGAGTTTATTAGTATAGGTACATTGCAGATGAGAAAATTAAGACCCAAGGAAGTTATGACCTTTTTAAGAATATCCAATTTCATTGGGAAAAAGAAACTGGAAGCAGTATTTTAGCTGTATGTACTATTTTAGAACTGAGAATTCTTAACATATTGAATATTATAATCGAAAAAAGACTGAAGTCAGAGATGTGATAAATACAAAGAGTTAAACTACATTTGTGAAGAAGAAAGGAAATGGGACTAATCAAATACATTTTGTTACATCTACACAATGAAATTCTATGCATCTGTTAACAAGAATGTTGCAGGTATATAAAAATAATTGTAGATAAATCAAAGTAGAGTTCTAAAATATGATCAAGTAGCCAATAAAAAGGAAAGACAAAGAAAACAGAGAAATGAGAAAAAGAGAGAATAAAGCAAACATAATAAATTGATGGACAAATTCTGACATATCAAAAATTTCACTAACCATAATTAATCTATATATACTAATTAAAAGACAGAGTTTGAGTGACTAAATGAAAAATTATAACACTATTCAGTCATCCCTTGGAGTCCTTGGGTGACTGGTTCTAAGAACTCCAAGGAGACCCAAATCTGTTCATTTCAGATATAACCGACTTGCGTTGTCCTGTATACTTTAAATCATCTCTACATTACTTATAGTACTTAATACAATATAAATGCCATGTAAATAGTTGGTTAAATGTGTATTTGCAGAACAGTGCAGAAACAGAAGGCTGACTTTATTTTCTCTGCAAGAAATTCACTGTAAAATCACAATATAGGTAGATAGAATGAAAAACAATGAAAAAAATATATGCCATGCCAATAATTATCAAAGAAAGTAGTGCCTATATTAATATCAGATAAAATAGATTTTAAAGCAGGAAAATTATGAGACAGAAAGGAATATTACATATGATAAGAGTCAATCCACCAAGGTGACATAGCAGTGATAAATGGATATGCACCAAACAAGCTTCATATCCTAAACCTCCTGTTTTATAAGTGTTTTGTATAATTAAATATATCAGTTATTTACAATTAATATTAATAGTATTAATTCTCTGTATTTATATGATCAATTTTATGTTTTTTAATCTTCCAATATTTTCAATATCGATATTTTCCTAAGAAAGAATAATTTTACCAACTCTTTGGTATGGGTGACCAGTTAAACAGATAGATACTTTCAGTGGTAAAACTGTTAAGAAGTTTAAATTACAGAATACATAAAGGAAGGTATATAGTGTATTATGAGAAGCTAGATGGTAAGAGAGAGAGAGAAAGAGAAAGAGTGAGTGGGAAAAGGAGAGAGAGTTCTTTCCTAGCATTTTTGTTCAGTGTATAGATCAGCTGTACACCAATAATACTGTCTAAAAAACTATTGTAATACTTGATGACTTAAAACAGAAATGATTTACTCTAAAAGAACTGTGAGTTAACAGACTTGGATGATCTAGGCTGGATCAAGCCAGCAGCCCCTTGTCTGGTTGGGCAGCTTGAGTGCTTCTATTTGAAGGCTCTGGGTTGCCTGGGGAGGCTCTGCTTGTGTGTCCTTTATCCTCCTTACACCAACTGGCTGGTGGGACATGCTCCTTACATGGGAATGATAGAGGCAGATAAGAACAAGTAAAACTGGTGTGTTGTTTCTTTAGTTTTAGTCTTAGAACTGTCATTCTGCACCTCTGCACGCGTGCTGTGCCTTTAGCCAAAGGAAGTTACGTGGCAGAGCCCAAATTGGAGGGGCAGGGGAATGCACTTTACCTTGAACAGAACTGCAAACTCCCCTAGCAAAGGGTGTAGCTGTAGGGGAACCAAAAATTCGGGACTATGATAAAATTTGGTACGGTTGTTATGTTGTTATGCTGTCAATTCTTTACACCAAATCTCTCTCTCTCTCCTTCTCTCTCTCACACACAGCTGATTCATGTCTTCTCACTGAGTTTGGGTGAATTTTTGCTTGGTTTGTATTTTACAGTATATATTACTCCACAAGAAAGACCTGGAAATACATTTCATTTGTAAGACAAAGGTATAAAAACAATGGTGTTGATCTCTTTACTACTTTTGCCTACCACATACTTCAGAGAGACATACGTAAAGATGAAAGGATGGGAAATGGTAGGGATCCCGCCACTGGTGATAAAGGAATTTTGTAGTACATATCTGGAATTTCCCTGTTCATTTGGTATGTGAGTGTATCTAATCCCCATCTGTTTGTTCTCTTTTGAAGCTGTCATAAAATTATAGCCTGATTAGGCTGGAAGAATCTGGACATTTAAAAAGCGATTCAATCTAGGTGCTTCATCTATTGACCTCATGTAATTTTGCAAGATATAAAATGATTATATCATCCTTAATCTTATTAAAGCCACTCCCTTGTTTAATTGATAAGGACACGGGCATAACTGTGAAGGGACTTATTTCTTCAAGGTACTATGGTACAAAACATTTAAAAGCAAAGGTCAGACTTGGCTTCCTTGGCTTCAATACTGGATTAGTTTTTTATGCTGTCTAACAAATTACAACAGACTGACTAGGCTCAGAGCAACACTCTTAATTATTTGGAAATGTCTTTTGGGAGGAAGTTCAGAAATAGCTGAGGAAGACCCTCTGCAAGCCCACCGTTGAGGTGTTATCCAAGGCTGCATTCTCACTTGGAAGCTCAACTGGGGAAGAGTCTTCTAGGCTCACTCAGGGATGGCAGAATTCATTTCCTTATAGAAAAAGGATTCCTGTCACTTTCCTTCTCCAAAGCCAGCAAGAGACAGACAGGGACCCAGCAAGATTGGGGCTATACCCTTATGTAATTATGTAGATTTTATTCCCTCCCCCACATTCCATTAGTTGAAAGCAAGTCAAAGCGTCTGCCCACACCCAGGAGAGGGAATTGTACAAAGGCACAAGGACCAGAAGGTGAGTTCATTGGGCTCATCTTAAAACCTGTCCATCACCACGTTGTTGTTTTTAAGTGAAAAGGACATGCAGTGCAGGTAAGTGTAAAATGTATCATTTTCTTCCCCTCAACTCCACTTCTTTGCGTTTCACTGGGGACTTAGGGATTCATTTCTAACCACGCATTAAACGTTTTGGGCTTTCACTTCTGAGACAGAAGGCATTGTGACCTTCTCTTTGCTCTTTTTATTGAACTACTTACCTCTGTGGGAAACCAGCTGTCATGTCACCAGACATTGAGAAGTCCTATGAGTGGTTTATGTGGCAAGGAACCGAAGAATTCTGTCAAAAGCCAGCAAGGACTTACTGCAACAACTACGTGAATTGGCCTTACACTCACAGCCATGAGTCAGCTATTTTGGAAAAGGATTCTTTTTTTTTTTTTTTTTTTTTTTTTATTGTGGAGAAGGGGCAGGGAAAGAAGGCGGGGGAAGAGGTGAGTGACAGGGTCAGGCCAGTGGCATGGTACCACATTGGCTGTATCTAGGTAGAGGCAGTTTCAGGCCGGGCCTTG
>CAUYPK010039720.1:0-24838 GCA_963574355.1 Loris lydekkerianus | reverse complement strand
TTGATGTTTTAATTGGCATTTCTTTCTTTTTTTTTTTTTTTCATTTCTTTATTTTTTATTGTTGGGGATTCATTGGGGGTACAATAAACCAGGTTACACTGATTGCATTTTTTAGGTAAAGTCCCTCTTACAATCGTGTCTTGTGCACAAAAGGTGTGACACACACCAAAGCCCCACTCCCCTCCCTCCTTCCCTCTCTTTGCTCTTCCTTTCTGATTTCATTTCTTTTTTTTTTTTTTTTTTTTTTTAAGCAGGAACTCAACTTTCTTCCGTCAAGCAGCCCCTTATATAGAGCGTGGGGAACGGGCGGGGAAAGAAGGGGGGGGATGAGGTGCATGACAGTGTTGGGCCAATGGTATGGTACCACGTTGGCTGTATCTAGGTAGAGGCAGTTTCAGGCCGGGCCTTGCTGAGTCATTGCTACGCAGAAGTAGCTCATTGGATCTACTTCTAGTCAGGCTCGGGGAGTTGCACTAGGCCTCAGGCACATGGCAGGGCCCAACAATTCCCTCTTTTGTTTTTAATTGGCATTTCTAACTAGAATAAAATAAAAGTAGTGGAAAGGGTGGCGCCTGTGGCTCAAAGGAGTAGGGCGCCGGCCCCATATGCTGGAAGTGGTGGGTTCAAACCCAGCCCTGGCCAAAAACTACAAAAAAGAAAAAAAAAAAAAAAAAAAAAAAAGAGTAGTGGATCAATGCCAAGTAAAAAGGTTTTATCTGCGCTCAGATGAAAACAAAAATGATTTAGAAGAGTAAATGGAAAGACATTTTCTAGAATCTTTAGTTTTGTAATTCTTTCTGAATTTCCCATCTTCTTTCTACTCTAAACCTTGGGTAAGGTAGATTACTGTACAACCAAAAGCATCAAGGTTTTCCTATGGATTTCTGATAGGATGCAAAAGTAGCATAAGGCTGAACCATCATCTTCAGCTTGGAATAATTCTTACTGGCTAGCAGAACAAACCCAACATCAGGCATGCAGCCCTGGTGCATGAAGAAAATTATTTTCAAAGTAGCTTAGACTTAATCCTAAATAAACTTTTGGAGGCTTGAACTCTGCAGGATAATACTGTCTGAGAGGGACAATATAAATGGCCCTATATGGAATGGCATAACATAGGCAGAAAAAAATGACTTGTTTCTAATTCCTATCTTCTTTAGTGATTTTTCTATTTTAAAAAGCAAATATTCCTTAAAAATTCTACTTAATAACAAAGATACTGGAATTTTAAATAATGACCCCCAAATATTTTTAAATAATTTCCTAACTTTGGAGATTTGTATGAATGTTTCATTTTTCATCTTTTTGCAACCTCTGTGAGAGTACAGACTTATAAAAGTCAAGTATTTATTGTAAAAAAATAAATAAGTTATATTCAGATTTTACAGCAAATATATGACCATAAATGGGAGAGTAAAGACGCAGGATAAATATCCAAGGCCTTGTTGGAAAAGTTAAGACAATTACTAATTTTTTTTAAATCTGAATCTGCCTGTCTTTACACATGAATTAATCAAATCCATCCAATAATTTATTATACTCTAGTAAATTTTTCTGGAAGAATATATTGAAAATTTGACACAGAATTTTTAGTTTTGTCTCAAGACACATTAAAATCTAGTTTAATACATCAGTAAAACAGATTATCTACTATACTTAAGTATACCTCCCTTAAGGTAATGAACATTTTGGTAGCTTAGATCCAAAATCTGGGATGAGATCCAGGATGGGAGGGCACAGAAAGGCAAGATGTAGGACAAATGTCTTTGTAGGTTCATAAAATGCCAAAATCCTACAGAACTTTCTCATGGGATTTTAGTTCATCAGAGCCAGTTCCTCTGAAGCTGACAGAATTCTCTGTATCTCTAATTGTTATACAATTATAGAGGAATAATATCACCCTGTATTGATTTAACAAATGAAGCTTTTTTTCCAGCAAACTCTATATCAAGGTTCAGTTGAAACAGCTGTTCAACTCCTGCATGAACTAAACAAAGGCAGACTTTTAAAATCTACAAAATTCTATTCTTTTTAAGCCTCTTTGAGACCGAAAAGAAATGCTTTCTTCCCAATTTGAATAATATTAATATAATGTCCTCACGAGGTCATTTTCAATAGAATCAAAAATCAAGTTGGGGGAATTTTCCCTCTCCTTTTCTCTTGGGATGATCAGAATATCTGACTGAAAATGAGCAGAGATGTAGTCATCTCCGATTCTGTGTCCCAATGTCCCATCTGCTCTGCTCACAGAACCTCTTTGATTGTCTAGTTATGAAGCCCTGGGTCGTGCAACATAGACTCTGCTAGAGAGGAGGCTCTCAGGGAGTATGTGGTTACAACCAAAATTTTTAGCACAAGTAAGAATTATTTTAAACTACACTTCTCTATTTTGGACAAATATAACTCCTGATATATATATGTACATACATATGTGTGTGTGTGTATATATATACATACATACACATTTTTTTTTTACAAATGGAAAATTTAGCACTCATACACCCTATAAATGCTTCTTAATTGTTTAATTATACCCCTAAGTTTCTTAATTGTTTAGTAGTAAAATTATATCTAATTTAAATGAGGACTCAATTAAGCCACAACTTCTATAATTCTCAAGGTTACAAAGACTGGATGTGATGCGGTCTTTAACTCCAAACAGCTTCATGTGGAAGGAACAAGTAGATCTCAGCATAAGATGATAATTGCCAGGTGAGTCAGTGCTTATGGAATGAGTAAAACTTTCCAAAATGAAATACAGAATGCCATGGCGAAAAAAGGACGCATAATCCTAATTGCTGGTATAAAATGAGCACTTATCTATACTCATGTTGAGGCTGCAACTCCTGACTTTATTCACCACATAAACAAGGACCACATAAACATCTCAATAGATGCAGAGAATGCAATTGATAAAATCCAGCCCCCCTTCATGATAAAAACCCTCAACAAACTAGTTTCCATCTTCTCTATGACTCTTTCTGGGAAAAAAATTATGAAAAACCTCGAAACATATTCCATCAGGGTTTGACAGAGACTGCATTTTGAGCCGGGCACACCTTAAGATAGAGAATTTATCACTGAACGTGTCCACTCGCCCGGAATTCTTTGTATGGCCAGAAGGTCAACTGAAGAATGACGTTCTTATCAATGTAGCTGGGAGAGAGCGAGCGTTAGTGGGAGAACTGTGCATGAATCTTTCCCTCCTATGTAGACTAGAGAAGCTGGAGGGATTTAATGCCCTGAAGGAAGCGGTGGGCCTGCAGGAGGGGATGCCCACTGAAAAGCAGCCACTGTCTCTCTGTAGCAACAAAATTTGACTTTACCTCTTTTATGTTTACCTGAATGGAGCTGGAACATATTCTTCTCAGTAAAGTATCTGAAGAATGGAAGAAAAAGTATCCCATGTACTCAGTACTATTCTACAACCAATATATAATCACCTACACTTTCATATGAAAGATTAAACACAACTATACCCCAGGATGGGGAGGGAAAAGGAGAAGGAGAAAAGGGGGGAGGTTGAATGGAGGGAGGGTGATTGGTGGGACCACACCTATGGTGCATATTGCAAGGGTACATGTCAACATGTCACATTCATTAAGTGTAGAGTATAAATGTCTTAATACAATAATTAAGTAAGTGAGGTGAAGGCAATGTTAACCAGCTTGATGTAAGCATTCCAAATTGTATATAAAACCAGCACATTGTACCCCCAAAATGCATGAATGTATACAGTTATGATTTAATTTAAAAAACCACATCATTAGTACGCATAATCAGAAATTAGAAATAATGTGAATGTTAAATAAAATAGTAATTGAAAAAACTCAAAAAAATAAAAATAAAATTAAAAAGTGACCTTAAAAGAAATGTCTGAGGGTACTCAGTCACATTTGAGAGTGGGGATGGGAAGACATTTCTAATGGCCATAGTCCTAGAATTGAGCTGATGGAGAAGATGAATCAAGAAGACAACAGTATTAGAGTATGTGTAACCTTATTTGTACCCACAGGCTAGTGATAGCGGGGAAATTCAAATTACTTTAGAGAGTCTCAAGTAAAACTTCATTTCTTTAATCAATGTACCCAGGGAATTAATTACCTGAGTAAAAAATGCGGTAGCCTAAAACAGTATCTAAATACCAAAGGGAGTACAAGTGGTCCCATTTCCCTAACTCCAGGGAGCTTCCCAGAGAATGCTTTCCAGAAATAAATATGTATGGAGGTATCAGCCAAAGAACTAATACAGCACCTTGGAAGTTAGATTTTATACTTTTTACTATAACATATAAACAAATAACCTTCTATAGTTCTTTCAATGGATGGCTCTAGACTCTGCAGTTAAAAGAACAATATTCTTTTTGCTGTCATAAATAAAGATTTTAGATACAATAGATATTGCCTTTTATAGTACAGCTTTCTTTTGGTATATTGTCACAGTCACAAAGAATACTATATAAATTAGGACAACCTGGAATGTTTTAATTTATTAAAGAGACTTTCGCCACTAATAAAAAGGCACAAAGTGAAAGTATTTATACGTTATCATATAAGTAGAAAATTATCATATAAGTAGAAAAGAGGAAATTAAGGTAAGTCAGGGTGTAGCATATTCCTGATCACAAATACAAAACTCAATCGCCATCCTGAGATCTAGAGTCATTCCAGTGCACCAGCAAGTTTTGCCAATCACATTACTGGACAAGCATAGAAATATTGACAAGGAGTTCAAGGTCATACCTGTGAGCATCCTGACACTTGAGCATCTCTTTGATTGGTGACCATGGGGGCAAATCTCTAAAGAAGCCCAGGCAGTAACACCAGATGAAATATACTCTCCTCTTCCTTTGTACTACCTACAGCTCAAAGGCACCTTTTTAGCAACTCTTCCCAAGGGGCTTCAGGGACCACCAGAACTAAGATGCTGTCAGGAAAGCCATTCATAGAACTATTTGGTTTCCTTAGCTAAAAGGTATTGACTTTACAGTTGCACCCAAGAAGATTTTGCTTGTAAACAAATATGAGAAAGTATAAGTTAGACACCATTCTCACTTCTCTGCAGTCAACTTAAATGCATAGTAGGAAAGAAATGGAATATACGGAAGCTTCAAAAGAAAGGGATAAAGAAATAAATATATCTTGCAAAGGGAAAGAAGTCCCTTTTGTTCTAAATAAGAGATGAAGATGTTTTATTTGTATCTGCGTGTGTGCGTGTACATGTGTGTATTACATTTGAGATGGCTCATAGGAAAACCACAAGAGATGTTTCAGGATGCATGGCATGGAGGCCTGTTTAACATCTTGTCTCTGCTCTGTTCCTTTATTATTATGAAAAGAAGCTCAAACATGTTTTTGCTTATAGAAATTGCTACAGCTGAACATCTTTGGAGAATCAAAATAAACTTTTCAAAGTAGTAAGAAATAAAAATTATTGGGGAATAATTAAGCTATTTCTGTTGCCAACTACTCCTCCCCAAGGAAGAAGAGGAATTAGCTCTTATTTAAGATAATTAAAACTCTACCTGACAAGATATTGTAAGGCTTTTAGTAACATAGTTATGAAAAGGAAATTCTTTACTGTAATGAAAAGCCAGTAAAGATCAATGTAATTTGCCTTTAGGAAAAAGCACATGAAAGGCCTCCCTTCTTCTACTTTCCCTTGGAGATTTTCATCAGGACTTTATTTCACTGAGTTTAAGGAAGGAGTTTGTGCGAATGGGAGATGATGCTGTTTCACAACTGTCTTTTTATACTTAGGAAAGAACAACTGATAAAGTACTTTCTGAAATAACTTAATAGTGTGGAGGAAATTAAGGATGAGAAGGAAAGGTTGTTTACATTGCTTTATAATAACAAATTGGGAGAAGTTTTAATGGATAGCTTGCTTTATTAATGATGAACACAGCCTCGTAGTATTATTAGAGTTACAGTATGTATTGTTGCTAAAATATATATATCAAGGAGGTCCTGGATGAGCATTCTATTGGATGAGCTGTATCAAAAAGAAACCGAGAAGTGGAAAGACACAACATTATAACATAGAAGGAGGCAATTATTCACATGTCTCAGTGTATCTGTCAAAATTGTCTGACCAATATGCTAATAATCAGAGGCATATATCTTTCCAGAAATAGAAATATAGTGTGTTATGCAGCATAGATTATTACCATGGTTCTCCTCCTTCTCCTCGTCTATCATTCACTGGGCACCTCTACATGTCAAGCCCTAAAGCTCAGTGTGAAAACCAAGAAGTCCTGTTCTAATCAGCTCATTGTAAAGGATCTCTCTCCCTGAAATTTCAGTTCATCTTGTGGTCATCCTGGTGATTGTTCCAGGGGGAATCCTGGACCACAGTGGCCTCTTTTATCCTAACCAAAAGCAGAAGTTGGTTGGATTATTTGGATAGAACGTTAGAAATGATTTGAATTTTGTGTCTGTCATGAGTAGAATTTGGACAATGGACAATAACCACATACAGCCTCAAATTTTTCAACTGTATTATCAATACCTTTGTGAAGTAATTTACATGCAGGTTAAATGAGATCATATGAAACACTTAGCAGAAATATTGGTACATCATAGGTAGTTATTATCAGGTACTCATTTTCATTTTTAAGATGTGTGTCACTAATTGAACTTTACAAAAACGACGGAAGAATCCTGACCGAATTTTTCAGATAGGAGTCACCTGGTTCAGTAAGTCTCTAAAATGGCCTTAATATTTATAAATTAATATGTTAAATATTTTAAACCTAGGACTTAATAAGATAACAAATGGTTTTAAAACATAATTAATAAAATATGAATTTTTGAATACAACATTTATTCAATAGCCAGTCACACTTCCACAAGGGCCACATTACCCAATTTCCAAATTGTTAGCTAGGAAAAAAACTGCCAGACTGCAGCTAAGGAAAATGTGTTTTTTCTGGTCTAGTTTCTATCTACTTTTTCCTTTATCACCCATTGGTGCTTTTTATTTACACACTGACTCCCATGATCTCTGGCAAAGCAGTCATTCCTGTTCATAAGTTTAGGCATTCATTACAATGAACTTTCAGTCTTTCCCGCGGTCTCTGCTTTCACGTGTCCAGCACAGGATATATTTCAGCTAGATTCTCTATTCTGATTGCTCCTACAAGTCACTTTTTCACTACGCCTGTAACTGCTGGCTGAAGAGCAGTCATCAGAAACTCAAGTATAAGAAGAAGAGTTTGTCTTTCCAACTCCACTCTGAACTTGGCACCTTTGCAAGAGGTCCATACCCTCTCTTTAACTTGATTTCTCCATTTGAAAAATGAGGATAAAAATAATACCAAGGACATGAAAATCAAAACTACAATGAGATATCACCTCATCCCCACTGAGAATGGTTACTTAACCAAAAAACCAAACCCAGAAATTTGCAAGTGTTCCTGAGGATGCAGAGGAATTGGAGTCCTGTGCACAGTTAGTGGGAGTATAATATGGTGCAGACATTGTGGAAAACAACAAGGGAGTTCCTCGAAACAATTAAAAACACACTCCCACATGATCCATATTCCACTCTGGGTATTTATCAAGAAAACCTGAAAGCAGAATCTCAGACATGTGCAATGTCATGTTCATAAGGGAAATATTTACAACACCATTCTGGCTCACACTACAACACTGATGAAACTTTGTCAGTCACAGACAACGCTGTATAATTCCACTTATATGACCTATCTAGAGCAGCCAAATGCATAGAAACAGAAAACAGAATGACAATGATGACAGCCAGGAGCCCTGGGTTAGGGGTAGTGGGGAGTAGTTTAGTAGGTATAGAGCTTCAGTTTTATAAGAGAAAAAATTCTGGATATCTGTTGCACAACAATGGGAATACACTTAACTCTAGTAAACTTACACTTAAAAGCAGTCAAGATGATACGTTTTGTGTTATTTGGATTTACACTGGAAAAAATAATTTTAAAAGTAATATCCAACTTAATGGGCGATTGTCCACGCTAGATTGTGCAAGTAAACTGCCTGGAACAATTCCTGTAATGTTACAGGTACTTGGCAAGGGTCAACTATAATTATTACTTCAAGACTTAACTTTTACTATATTCATCATTTCTATGTTGTCAATGATAAAGTTTGCTGCTGACGCTATGGATGAGTCCTATACAAATTTGCTTTTACGATGGAAGGCGGCTTCCAGGTTTACTACTTTGATGGGAAATACGCTTATGGGAAGCATACTGCATAATTCATCACTTAGTTTCCAACATCACCCAGTTCAGGATGGGACTTGAATACGTTACTTTTAAACCATTACGTGATTTTTACTTCTATTATATACACAAGAGGTATTTTCTTTGATTTGAGTCTCTGAATATACTGTTCTTAATCACCTTGTGTTTCTCTTAAATTTTTGGGAAAAAATGGATAAAATCAAGGTTAAAGATTTTTTTTTTAATTTAGCAAGATTTTGTTAAAAAAATTGTAGCTATGAAACACAGCTGTGATTTCCATCATAATTCGTTATTTTAGAATTTGTAGTTTTGTCTTGTTTGCAAGCTTACTGAGATTGCTTTTTGTATATGATTGAGAATTACTTTGCAATCCATTCCCGTGTTGCCATTTCCATAAAACTGTGTACTAGCCTGCTGTCACTCTTCAGTCTGTTGCCACAAAATATATACATTTCTCTGAAACATAAATCTCCATCTTTGGTGGTATAATGAGACATAGATGAGTAACCTACATTTTTAAGATGAAACAACAAGTAAAAACCTATTTCACAGAATGTCATAACATGCTATATACTTGAAAATAGAACTCTTATAAAAACCCCCTTCGTCACTGTAGCAGCTGTGATTCTGATCATTTGTAAATGATGTGCTCCACTGAAAGGAGTTGATCACATACTTTATGCAAAGTTGGAGTACCCAAATATATCTCCTTGTCTTGTGTTGTCATCAGATGAATGAAAGCTTATCTGCTGCTCTTTGTAGTCTAAAGAAATTCTATACACCTCATCAATGTAAAACCGTTTCTACCCTTGAAGTCTAGCCCTGAATTATACTCAGCTGTGATTCTCATATTTCATTTACTCCTTAAGAGCAACCACACACACACACACACACACACACACAAACATGCAGCTTTTAAAAAATAGTGATCCATTAATTATAGCAATATTCTATTGTTAATGAATTTGAATCAATGTGAGAAAGTGATCTTTTTCCTCTTAAAATATTTGTAGAGAACTACCAGGTTTTCTTTGTCTATCTGTAAATTACAATCAATGAATCAAACTATTTTTATTGTTTTGAGGGCCCTATCATTCTGCCATTTTGGAACACATGATGAGGTCAGTAACGGTTATGTGTCCACCACACAATAGCTCTACAGACTTTGAGTGTGTGATTTCAGAGAAAATGTTTCTGTGGCGTGAGCAGAACCACAAGTGTCTTCTGAAAGTGTTTACACATTTAACACAAATTCCACCTCTACAAAAAACATGCACACCTTTGCCTTGGGAAAATTAAACACACATACTCCTGAACTGCAGTTCTTCCTACATTCAACCTTATTTTGACCCTAACCACGTGGGTTAATATGTCTCTCTCTAACCACATTTCACAGAATAACAGATTCTGCAATAAATTCCAGAGTACCCTCCTCAAGTACCTAAGGCTTCCTTTTGCTGTCCTGAACAATGAATTAGATTCAAAACTGAAATACAGATTCAAAACTACCTTCTGATATTTTCCTTCTCTATTGCTCATATTATGCTTTAAATTGGCTTTCTATTCACTCCTCACCCAGATCTGATTCCCCATTGGCAGAAAAATACTGGTGCATAAACCCATGTAAGACAATTATCAATCACCCATGAAGCTCTCCAGTGACTGCTAAGCCCCACTTGCCTGCTTTACTTATAGTACACACAGCCCTATGCACTGAACCGCTTAGCTCTGCTTTCTTCTTTTTGTGCTTTTGGATTTTGGTCAGTTATCCCAGCTTTGTCCCTAGAAGCAAGTTTCACCCTGGTCATCTCTACTCCTGGATACAGTTAAATTGACACAATTTTTTTACATACCTCACAACTACACATGTCTGATAGCATCGGCCTTAGGAAAAACGCATTTGGACAGACTCAAAATTAGTGGTTTAAACATTTGTTTTATACAAAGGGACAGTGGGATTTGCTAACTATAGGTCACATGTGTGTATGTGGCATTATATTGCATTATTCTTTTAAAAGTCCTTCAAAACATACATTATTTAATATTTAGTAAAGGAATTAATAAAGGAATTAATTTAATTTAATTCCTTATTTAATAAATGAATTAATAGCTAAATTCCCTATTATTAACTCGGATGCTTAATGAAAATTATTGTACTATTCTTATTTTATTGTTGAAGGAGTAGCCTTGCAAAAATTGCAAAAATAACAGGTAAATACTTAATCCTCCGATTTGCTAGAGGTAGTCAAAGATCAATCCCATAAATTTTCTTGCTAACAGGCACCCTACCCTGCGGGGAAATCTGTTTTGCACAACTTCTGAAAAGGGCTGAACCCACATAAGGTGATTTAAATGTTTTTCTTTTGGAGTCGTTTTTGAGAATTTGTTTTTTACAAAGTTCCTGAGAAAAACAGCAGAGAAGGAGCTTCAGGCTTCAGCCACATCCCTGGGACAGTTACATCCCCTGTAATCCCAACACCAAAGAAAGGCAGATGAGCCAGCTTATGGACTTTGACATCTGGCTCAGCTTGTTGTTCTTATCTACCTGCCTCCAAGAGGAAACAAAGGAAGAGTTGCCGCAGCTTCTTGGCTGCACCCCACCAATATAAAGCCCCCTTTAAAATCCCCTAGTCTCTCAGCCTCTGTGCTAGCTTTTCCCATCTCCTTCCCTGGAAGGCCACACCGTCAGTACTCTCTTTCCTCACTCTTTCTCTCTCTCTCCTTTCTCCTAAGAAGATAAAATACATTATATACTTTCATATCCTACTTTTTGTCTGGAGAAATCTTTCTCAAACCCACGTGCACTAGCTTGGCACAAGCTCATACCCAACAACTGTTAATCAGAATTTTTTAGTTCTATGTTTGTAGCATGGGCTAGACTAATTTAGATACAAATCCCATTTTGTCTATTTCAAAATCATCTGCTTTCTATCATCTTTAAACTCCACAACGTAATTCCTTCTCTTGATATATTTCATCATATTCTTGTAATGTTAGATTGCTTATTATTAAACTCATAAAATAGCTATTATTTATGAAATGAACTTAGTAATACTGTAATCTTATTTAATTCTCATATCTTTAGGAGATAAGTCTTTTAAATGTTATTATAGAGCATGAAGAACCTATGAAATATGAGGGAGAAATTTCTCGTCCTATGTCGCCAGGTCACCCTACAAAGGCCATGCTCTTTCAGCTTCCTTCTCCCATTGTTCATATTTTCCCCCAGGCTGGTTATCTTGTTTTTATTCTCTTGTACACCTATTGCATTTATTCACAGAATGGCAATTGCTCCAAATCACTGTTAGAGCATATCTAGTTATTTACATATGAGAGAGCATGAGGCTGATAATATACTACAACCAGAAGCAGACAATACAAAAACAAACACTTAATCTTGTCCTTACCAAAGTGTCACTCACCTTTATTGGAAGCTTTTGCAAATACCAACATATTTTTGTGCCTTCAATTATACCACTATCTCTAGCATTTATAAAATGAGAAAACATGTGGCTAAAAATCAAGAATGTATTCAATTACTACTTTAAATATTTTCTTTTTTGTTGTTGTTGTTTTGATTTTTGTTTTTATTTGTTTGTTTGTTCTGAGGCAGGATCTCACTCTGTTACCCTAATCTAGAGTGCCCTGGCATCAGCCTAGCTCACAGCAACCTCAAACTCCCTTACTGAAATGGGCACGTTTAACATTTAAACATTCTTGAGGACATGTGACACCATTATCATTTATTTTGGATAAATACAAGGATATGTTTCATTTACAAGAAATTTCCTGCTTTTCAAAATTATTTACACTACATTCTTAGCAGTCTATGGATATCGTATCTGTTCCAGGTCTTTTTGGTTAATATTCGTTGTTGACACTCTTTAATTTTAGCCATTTTAATATGTTTTTAATTTGCCTTTCCTAATAATGATGCACACATTTTTATGCACCTTAACAGCATTTTATTTGCCTTTTAAGAAACATCTATCTATCTTATGCACATTTTCCTTTAGCTTTCCTAGTTTTCCTCTACATTGTTATCGGTAGGAGTTCATTATATAGGTTAGATGGAAATCTTCTGCCAGATAAATGTGATGTCAACTATTTTTATTAGTCTGTGGCTTGCCTATTTATTTTCTTAATGATTCCTTTTAATTTAATTCCTTACTTTAATTCTGATAGTCCAGTTAGTATTTCTCCCATAGAGTATTGCCTGGTGCAAGATCCTCGCAATTTCTCAGAAAGTAGAAAGGCAGGTGAGGGCAACTGGAGCATGGGTTCACTCTTACTGATCCTGGAAATGTAGAATCACTTACATGCAAATTGCCATGGCCTTGAAGTAAGTTCTGACCTCCTAGAACTGCCCAGGAGACCCTCAGCAGTCTGACAGATAAATGTGAATGTATTTTCTCACTGTTGAATTACTAAAATAGTTTTAAAGTGCTGCTCATGAATTTGCTATATTTAGTGTTGAGTATTGTAATCATGCAGTATATGTTATCAAAAATAAATGAAATGACATGAAGTCTTGTTTTTCAGTAAGCATATTATTATTTCTTTTAATTCAAGTTATCAGAAAAGAATAAAGGGAGGCCTGGGTATATACTAGCAAGTCATTGGGTTTTAGTGGGATTCACTTCTGAATAGGACTTTTTTTTTTTTTTTTTTAATCATCAAACTTTGTCTTATATATGTGTATAGCCCTGGTCACAGTTGGATTTGCCCTTTGTGTCCTCCAAGCTAGACTACTGTGAGGAATTCTAATCAAGAGTTTCTTGAAGAACTACTCGTAAGTTTCCAGAGTTGCAACCAGGAAAGAACACAGCATAGAGCTTGTTAACTGCCTCTGATTGCTGACAATGTGTGCCCTGAGGGAACAGGGAGAAGTTCTGTGGCTGAATAATGCCTCCAGCTAAGTCAACCTCCCAAGGTGCTTCTTTTGATAGTAATGGCTGAATCAAAACTTATTTACAGAATATCCTCTTTCAGTCACTTAAAGAATTTTAAAACTTTGTAGAAGGCTCCTTTTTTTTCTTTCTTTTTTTTTTTTTTGAAGGATCCTATTATGTCTTGGCCTTTTCCATTTTTTATACTTCATTTATTTGAGTTTGAAAATAAGGGTCAGATCAGCCTTAAAAAAAAAAAAAGTTTACATATTTATCCCTGTTTTTTTATTTATTCTACCTAAACACAAGAATGCTAGGTATCTATATGTATTTTTTTTTTTTTTTTTTTTTTTTTTTTTTGATGTTTTGGCCCGGGCTGGGTTTGAACCCACCACCCATGTGCGGTATATGGAGCTGGAGCCCTACTCCTGTGAGCCACAGGCACCGCCCCCTATGTCTATTCTTTACACACTCACACAAATATGTAGATATATTCTTAGCACAATTAACTTTAAGTACACATATCCATCTCTGAAGTGTATACATATATAAGTTCCTGTATAATATAAATATGTTAAATACATAGAAATTATACATAAATAATAAATATTAATAATTAAAGTTATGGCCCCAAGTGGGCGAAATTTATGATGTTATAACGCATATTGGCACAGCTATTTCTGTTTGAAGGCATTGAATCTCAAGTTCAAGCAAGCCTTGAACTAATGCCTTGCCTAGCCATTCCCTGAATAAGGAAAAACAAATGCAAAAATCAAGCCTTTCCCCTAACAAATATTTTAGAAGGTTGCTAACTTGAGGCCCAAAGAGAATGAAGTTTTGTCTCCATTTACATCCCATGCTCACATTCATATTCATGCTAAAAAGTTTTGCACTATTTGCAAGGTAATTTACAAAAACCAGGAGAATAAGAAGTGAGGCTCATAGAATTGGAAATATTTGAATAACTGGTTCTATAATAACCATATAATAATAGTAGTGAAAGCTGGATCTTTAACAGTTAGGAAAGTATCAGAGATTAGTGGACTGTGGGTGAAGAGAACTGGCCATAAAGTTGCACTGGAAAGACATGACAAATGGACTGAAGTCCCAGATCTGGTCTGACAGACAGAACAAAGCACTGGAATTTTGAGGAAATTTGTACATAAAGCAGCAGCATTATGGAGCAAGGCTTGACTCTCCAGGGGAAAGAGTAAAGAAGTGGAGAAGATAGAGAGCTGGGAGTCTGGGCGTCCCCACTATGTTGTGGGCAGAGGACAAGTTTCAACCTATATTAGTATTAGTTTTTTAAAAAATCGACCCACACCTATTACCATTGACAAAAATCGATTCTCATTGAATAAAAGATTTAAATTTAAGACACCAAACAACACAAATTCTAGAAGAGAGTGGGAAAACACTTGAAGATATTGGCCTTGGGAAAAAACTTTATGAGGAAGACCCTCCTAGCAATTGCAACAACACCAAAAATAATTAACTGGGACTTGATCAAGCTAAAAAGCTTTTGCACAGCCAAGAGTACCACAAACAGAGCAAACAGCCCTCAGAATGGGAGATTTTTGCATGTTATGAATCTGACAAAGGCCTGATAACTAGAATCTACAGAAAACTCAACTTAGACATTAAGAAAAATTCAAATAACCCTCTCTATAAGGGGGCAAGATATTTGAACAGAAACTTCTTTGAGGATGACAGACAAATGGCCAACAAACACATGAAAAAATGCTCTTCTTTAATCATCAGAGAAATGCAATCCAAAACCATTCTGAGATATCCCCTAAAACCAGCAAGATTAGGCCACATCACAAAGTCCCAAAACACCAAATACTGGTGGATGTGGAGAGAAGGGAACACTTTTACACTGCTGGTGGGATTGTAAACTAATACAGCCGTTTTGGAGAGAAGTATGGAGAATCCTCAAAGATCTAAAAGTAGACCTTCCATTTGACCCTGCAATCTCATTACTAGGTATCTATCCAGAAGAACAAAAAAAAATTTACCACAAAGACATTTGCACTAGAATGTTTATCTGGCTCAACTCATAATTGCCAAGTCGTGGAAGCAACCTAAGTCCCCATCAATTCATGAATGGTTCAACAGACTGTGGTATATGTATACCATGGAATATTATTCAGCCATTAAAAAAGATGGAGACTTTACATCTTTTACATTTACCTGGATGGAGTTAAAATATATTCTTCTTAGTAAAGAAGTATCACAAGAATGGAAAAATAAATATTCAATATATCCAAAATAAAGATCCATACTAATATGAAATCAGTATATAAAAAAATTACATGTTCCTAAGAACAATAAAACACTATTATAGTCCAGTTCAGAGGTAGAGGGAAGTGGAATTGGGGGAGGATGTATGGCAAAAAGGGGTGGGGGGGCATGAGGCAGGATCTCACCTAATGTGCACACTGTGAGGGTGTATAACTTTCCCCCTGGGTGAGGGGCTCTTCTACAAATGGAACTTGACCCTGGAAGTGAGAACAATGTAACCTAAATATTGTACTCTCATATTAATTTGAATAAAGTTAAAATAAAAAAATAAAAAGTATCAGAAGGAAATTTGTATGGCAGCTGACTATTAAAGTTAGGAGGGGATATTTTCATAATTAGGATGAAAATAGTTAAGAAATGAGGAAGGTTGGAGTTTTAAAAACAGCTAGTCTCCACATCACAGGCAAGATACCTCTTTAAGAATGATTTACATGTAACTTGGATCCCTGATAGATAGCACACATACAGTGATAATAATAATTACAAGTTTAAGATGGCTCATATGTGGTAACAATAATACTGTACCAAACTGTAATAATAATAATAAAACCCCTATACCCAAATAAGTTACAGAAACTACTGTGCTCTTTTAATCCCTAGGTTGATAGGACACTTGCCTTTATTTTGATCTTCTAACCAAATCCATCATACTCTTTTCTTTTCAATAATTAATCCACTACACTGTTTATTAATAATTAATGCTTCCATGGGAGGACTGCATTTCCCACATTCTCCATTTTTCTCACTTTTTCCTTTATAAATGTTCAGACAGTCGAGTGACTAAAGCCTAATGCTTTCCATTTAATAACTAGATTGCATAAGGTCTTTCTCCAAATCTTTATTTCTACCTTCCTTTCCATGATTACAATAGAAAGGAAAGTCCCTACCTGGACTTGTGGTGAACTTTCACTTTACAAGCATGGTCATAAGGGCAAATAGAGACATAAAATTGAATAAAAACACTAAGCTGAATGTGACACTGTGATTAAATGACCGTAAAAACAATAGGACTAGCCACTAATGTAAAACGGCTGTGCCAAGAACTTGCTTATGCCCTGTGGTTTTGTTTACATGTGCCAAAGAAAGTAGTTCCCAGTTTATTAATTTAATTATTTGATTATAAATCCTCCTTATGGGAAGCCTTGGGAGCCCGTTCGTAAGTACAGGACATTGTAAGTCGGGTCATCTATTGCCTGACGACGGCCTGCATACTGACATGGTAGAGATACATTCTGTTGTTGACCCCTGAAAAAGGCCACCAGAAAAACGTGTTGATTGAAAAGCCTTATTAGATTTGTTGCAGTACGAGAAAAAATACAACCTTGACAGAGTCTTAGGAGTGTCAGAATGGGAAATTAAGGCCTCATGAGAGTAGAGTTTTAGAATCAGAACCAAGTGATTTTCAGGGAGGTCTCACAGGACTACAAATTAAACAAAATTTCCTAGAATTTAAGTTATCATAACTTTGGGTTTGTGTGCATACCTAGCCAAGGGTCCTGAAGCAAGTCTTGATCAGGAAGCTGTTATCCTTGATAAGTAATCCGTTTAGCTGGTTCATACTCTTATCAGCTAGAAGCAGCTATTTCCTGGGGCAAGAAGCTAAATTATTTGTGCTTGGTTCCAGCGTAGTTTAACCCCAAGGACAAGGAATTATCTTGGGTTCAGTTTCTACATCCTAGAAGAATTGAATTCCAGTGACTGTGTGTGTGTGTGTGTGTGTGTGTGTGAGAGAGAGAGAGAGAGAGAGAGAGAGAGAGAGGAAGACTGAGAGACTAAGAGAAAATTATATTTGAAGGCAGTCATCATTTTCCAGACTTTATTATGAGAGCTCCTGAAATGTCAAATAAAATTCTGATATTTTACTAACTATGTTAGTCCTGTCCATTGAGTGTATAACTCGCATATTTAAAGTATATTTTTCAAAATGATTTCTAAACACAAATAAATTTGTCAGGTGTTCAAACGAAGAAATGTCAGTATCTTCTATTCCTAAAAGATTAAGGAAATTTTCAAAGGTCACCTGTCAGTTCCTGATTTCCACCTTATGTGTTGACCATGGAGCCCTATCCTGATTAGTTATCATTCACTCTACCAAAACCTGTGCCAATGAGGTTCAATGTGCTACCTATTATGGTCAAGGGACACTTGGGAAGGTTGTAGGTGAGCTCACAGATATCTAACTTAGGAAACTCCTGTGAATAAACAGAGAAGGAAGAGCTAGTACTTAATGTTTATAACAATTGCTGAGTCTTTGCAAGAGAAAAATGGTTCATAATAGGCAAATTTAACTACATTTAACACAGAGATTACAGGCACATTAAGGCAGCAATATAGTTTGATAGCCTCACACATTTCCCTAGCAACCTTTGCTTACTATGTAAAAATTATGTGAAGAAAATTTATTGGAAAGTGTGACAAACACCAGCAGGGTACTTTGCTCATGAATATGATGATCCAAAATCTCTATGAAGTTTTCTGACACATCTCTGTTAATTACTTGAATATTATATATTATGCACAATACAGAGAATAAATATAAGAACTAATCAAGTATTTTAAGAATTGCAAAATGTTTTATCAAAACTGTTTCACATGGCACTAAAATATATACAAACAGACTATTTTCTGACAAAAGTAAGTTTGATATATATGCTCCAAATTAGGAAAAAAATAATAGCTGGTAATACATTAATTTTATTCTGAGAATAGAAGTCTAAATTACTTAACTATATCGCTTTCATATTATTTTTCATGCAATGGACAACCTAAAAGGCTCTACTCAGAAATCTTTGCATTAAACTTAGAAAGCAATACCAAAATTGTTTTTCTTTTAATAATTAGAATTGTGCAAAGATAGAATAACTGTTTGGTGAGATAAAGATGTTTTGGTGGAATAGATGAAGAATTTTGTGAATGATTAACTCTCAAGGCAACCAAGAAGTAATTCCTACAGTGAGAGAAAGTTTGGAGGACATGACATTTAGAAAAGATAGTTTAATAGAAGAACTAGATGGAAACCTTGTTAGATACCTC
The DNA here is from genome assembly GCA_963574355.1 of Loris lydekkerianus. Classification (NCBI taxonomy): domain Eukaryota; kingdom Metazoa; phylum Chordata; class Mammalia; order Primates; family Lorisidae; genus Loris; species Loris lydekkerianus. Next base: position 6,394 of record CAUYPK010039720.1, on the reverse strand, counting down.
GATAGGACATTATATTTCACATTTACCAATATGGCCTAAAGGTTTTCTTCAACTTGACCATAGTTTAAGCAAGCTTCTTTTTGCCTCTAGTCCTCTGACTTCTTTTCCTTATCCATTTACTTTATAAAACATGCTTTTGTTAATTATGTCCCTTAAGAGATGTGATTTTTTTTTTTTTTTTTAGCCCCATCCAGTTTTGTAATAAGACAGTTACAAGTTACAAGGCAGTTACCAGTTAGGAAGACAGTCTTTATCATAGACCTGGAAGCCATCCCTTTGAAATGTAATCAACAAGGAAGATAGAGCCCTATTTCTCAGGCATGGTGGAAGGAGGATAGAGCCTGATTTTATTAGAAGTTTAACTTCAGTGAGCATCATGAATCAAATGGTAAAGCTATCTCCTGTATTGAAGATGCAACAAAGTTTACTTTTGTTTTTAGTCAGGCCAATTAGCAAACACAAATGGCCTAAGATCTTTCTCACCCCAGCTCTTAAAAAGGCTGTTATCTTCCCTATCTTCTTCTCCTTCAAGAAAGTTTTCTCACTTACATACTCAATTACACATTCAACTGATACTTGGTTAAGAGTCCTTTGAGGAGGTACTAAGGTATAATAACATGAGTTAACTATTTTCTCTTTTGAGGAGATCACAAATAGGAAATATAAACACAGAAATAAAAATAAAACAAGCAAACAAAGTTAAAGATAGATAAAAATAAATTACTCTGAAAAAGTAAAAGAAAGGAGCTGACTTTTACCCGAGGGAGTGGGGGAAGGTGGGCTATGCAGAGAGGGATTCATGAAGAAGCAAGCATTTGAGCTGGGCCTGAAACACCATAGGGAAGAGAGGGCTTTGGACAAACAGAAGTAGGGGAATGGAGGAGGCCTTCAAGCCAAAGACAGGAGCACAGCCAAAAACAAATATTGGTGAAGAAAATAAAACCTAGGTGATATAGGCTTGGGCAGTTCTTTTTTTTTTTTTTTTCACGTAAATTTTACTTTATTTTATTTTATTATTAAATCATAGCTGTGTACATTAATGCAATCATGAGGCACCATATACTGGTTTTATATATCATTTGACATATTTTCATCACACTGGTTAACATAGCCTTCCTGGCATTTTCTTATTGTGTTAAGACCTTTATATTCTACATTTAGTAAGTTTCACATGTACCCTTGTAAGATGCACTGTAGGTGTGGTCCCACCAATTACCCTCCCTCCACCCATCCTCCCCCACCCCTCCCCAATTTACCCTTTCCCCATATTCTTAGGTTATAATTTGGTTATAACTTTCATATGAAAGCTATAAATTAGTTTCATAGTAGGGCTGAGTACATTGGATACCTTTTCTTCCATTCTTGAGATACTTTACTAAGAAGAATATGTTCCAGCCCCATCCATGTAAACATGAAAGAGGTAAAGTCTCCATCTTTCTTTAAGGCTGCATAATATTCCATGGTGTACATGTACCACCATTTATTAATCCATTCGTGGATGGATGGGCACTTGGGCTTTTTATGACTTAGCAATTATGAATAGGGCTGCAATAAACATTCTGGTACAAATATCTTTGTTATAATGTGATTTTTGGTCTACTGGGTATATGCCCAGTAGAGGAATTACAGGATTGAATGGCAGATCTATTTTTAGATCTCTAAGTGTTCTCCATATATCTATCCAAAAGGAATGTATTAATTTGCATTCCCACCAGCAGTACAAAAGTGTTTCCTTTTCTCCGCATCCACTCCAACATCTCTGGTCTTGAGATTTTGTGATATAGGTTAGTCTCACTGGAGTTAGATGACATCTCAAAGTAGTTTTGATTTGCATTTCTCTGATGATTAATGATGATTAGCAATTTTTCATATGTCTGAAGGCCGTGTGCCTGTCTTCTTCAGAGAAGTTTCTCTTCAAATCCTTTGCCCATCCTGCGATGGGATCCCTTGTTCTTTTCTTGCTAATGCGTTTGAGAATCTCTGTGGATTCTAGTCATTAAACCTTTGTCGGAGACATAACCTACAAATATCTTCTCCCATTCTGAGGGCTGTTTTCTTGCTTTACTACTGTATTCTTGGCTGTGCAGAAGCTTTTTTGTTTGATCAAGTCCCAGTAGTGTATTTTTGAAGCTGCTTCAATTGCCTGCAGGGTCCTCCTCGTAAAATACTCACACAGACCAATTTCTAGAAGGGTTTTCCCTGCACTTTCTTCTACTATTTTTATAGTTTCACATCCTAAATTTAAATCTTTAATCCAGTGAGAGTCTATCTTAGTTAATGTTGAAAGGTGTGGGTCCAGTTTCAGTCTTCTGCAGGTTGCCAGCCAGTTCACCCAGCACCGTTTGTTAAATAGGGAATCTTTTCCCCACTGAATGTTTTTAATTGGCTTGTAAAAGATTAAATAATGGTAAATAGCTGGATTTATCTCTTGGTTCTCTATTCTGTTCCAGACATCTACTTCTCTGTTTTTGTGCCAATACCATGCTGTTTTGATCACTATCGATTTGTAGTAAAGTCTGAGGTCTGGTAGCGTGATTCCTCCTGCTTTGTTTTTATTTCTGAGTAATGTCTTAGCTATTCAAGGTTTTTTCTGATTCCATATAAAACGAAGTATTGTTTTTTCCAGATCTTTAAAGTAGGACAGTGGAGCTTTAATAGGGATTGCATTGAAATTATATATTGCTTTGGGTAGTATGGACATTTTAGCAATGTTGATTCTTCCCAGCCATGAGCATGGTATGTTTTTCTATTTGTTAACCTTTTCAGCTATTTATTTTCTTAGAGTTTCATACTTTTCTTTATAGAGATCTTTCACGTTCTTTGTTAGATAAGTTCCCAAATACTTCATCTTCTTTGGCACTACTGTGAATGGGATAGAGTCCTTAATTGTTTTTTCAACATGACTATTGTTGGTATATATAAAGGCTACTTATTTATAAATGTTGATTTTGTAACCTGAGATGCTGCTGTATTTCTTGATCACTTCTAAGAGTTTTGTATTTGAGTCCCTAGTTTTTTCCAGATATAGAATCATATCATCTGCAAAGAGCGAAAGTTTGATCTCTTCTGACCCTATGTGGATACCCTTAATCACCTTTTCTTCCCTAATTGCAATGGCTAAAACTTCCCTGGCTATTTTGTAACTGGTGCCTTCAAATACATCACAGTTCCATCAGAGTGAAAATGACTTCTCATGAGCTTAAAGGACTGCTCGGCTGTGAAAAGCCCATATTTCATTTAATAACAGGAACAGCGTGGAAAGGCAGTGGAGGAAGGTAAGGAATACAATCAAGGCAACATTTGCCCATCACAGAGGTTCACACACCACCGTGTGGCCCAATCATCTAGCCCCAGATATCCAAGATGTTTTCCACCTTGCTTGGTGACAGTGGGAAAGATAGCACAGACTGAGCTGGGCGAGGCTGGGGCCGAGGCTGCAGGAGCGAAAGGAGGGGGCCTCATCTGGAGGCCTATTGGTATGGGAGACCCCCTCAGGCCCCATCTGAGCACCAAACCACTGGCCAAATGCCACATATCAACAATATGTTCTTTCTTTTTCCAAGAAAGCCAATGTCCTGGGCTGGCTGCAACTGTTGCCTGTTGTTCCTGAAAGGTCTACATCTCAATCAGGGGGCATCTCTTCCCCCAAAATATCCCACATTCAGGGAAGACAACGTGTAATCCAAAATCCCACAGAAGCAAAGCTCTTTAATCCAGAGACAATACGAGATAAGGCAGAGAGAGAGAGAAAAAAAGGCAGGCTTGCCCAGAAGTGGAAGTGGACTTGGAGTAAGAAAAGAGGCCACAGCAAATATTTCCTGAGGAAATAATTACAAGGCTTGGAGTGAGGAGATTGTCCAGCATTCTGAGCACCACAGAGCTACAGGGACTAGACCATTTTGGAAGGTCACAGAACCCCAACTGGAGGTGACACTGAAAGTCAGGCAGAGAACATGGGGACATCCCCAGTGATGCGTCCGGTGGGAAAGAACCAACCGGGAAAGAACCAACCAGGAAACCCTTTCAGCTGCTCCCCGAAATTCCCATTTCACTGTAACAGAAAGAATCTTCCTAAGACCTCTGGCTGGCATGGCCCAGGACACTGGCCAGACAGGGGGTGAGCAGTACCATGGGGATTAACCTTGGGGGCCAACAGGACACAGGTCCAGGAAACCACTGCTCAAGGGGCCGCGGAAGCCAAGACAGACCTTCTGCTCTCCTTACCAGGAAAAGACTCCAGCTCTTAAACATTCTGAGCTTTATACCAGAACTACCTTGTTCTAGAAGGTACTGCACGGCCTCAGCGTTGCCTCTGTGTGAGGTGATATACAACGCCACGAACGCCCTCTGAGCCATCCACTGCTTCAATTCTTCATCGCCAAAACGTTCTGAGTTTGGAGTGCGGTAGAAGGAGTCTTCAGTGACACCGAGACAGGACAGCTGGGGAGGACAAACAGAGTTTGCGTTATCCTCAAAAGTGCAGACACCACTTGCTGGAGGGCTGACCGGGCATTCTCAGGGGAAGAATGGTGGGAAGAGAAAGATGCAACCCCCAGCTGAGAAGTGGGGGAGCCCAAGGAGGGTGCTGTTCTACATGTGCTCAGGAAACTCAAAGTTGCCATCAGCTGGGCCTTCCTGCCCAGGTTTTGAAGAGAGAGGATGGCTTTGCTGGGTGTCCCGAGGAAGGTAGCTGCGGCTAACACACGGTGGCCTCCCCAGAGGGGAGCAGACTGCTTTGGAGACTTGACACCTCCTCGCCTTTCCATCTAGTTTTGTGCCCATCATCTCATTAACTTTGGGGACACTCTGAACTCTACTCATAGATAAACAGCCCTGTAATACAGTCGTCTCGGGATAAAGTAGGTGTGTGAGCCTAGGAGGAAGGGCACACTCCCCCAGGAGGGGCTCTGTCAAAGGTGTGGGTGTGGGGCTTTGGGGAGGAACAGAAGCAAGAAAAAGTGATGACAGTTCTGACTCAAGACCTCAGACAGGAGGGAAATAGCCCCTCTCCAAGGCTTGGACCAAGTCGCTGGTGGAAAGGGGAGGGTCGGGGAGGATGAAGGGAAGCTAAGGCCGGTGAGGAGCTGCAAGGAGTCGGGCAGACCCTGGCCTGAGGCCTGCAATGGGGGAACTGGGGAGCTGCTGCGGTCCTCACCAGAGCTCACCCTGCCTCCTGGCCTCATCCCAGCACACTCCTGTGCTCAGCCTCCTGGACCCCCTTCCCAGCAAGCCAACTATCTGACTCCCCTTCCCCACACACTCATGACTTTCCTTCTGAACCTCTTCTCTAGAAAGAATGTACACTCAACCCCTGTCAGAGTGACTCATCTTTCCTGCTGGGTAAACATCCTGGTTTGGATCCCCCCCACACACTGCCACCCCCAGGGCCCAGATGAGAGCAAGCCTCCTGTGGCTTATCCAAAGAGCGCTGGGCAGTAGCATGCACGTAAGCCTCTGAGCGCCGGGCTGCACATTTCCAAGTTATCTGGAGTTCTTCACTCAATGTTAAATTAGATTTCCACCTTTATAAAATACACACATGAGTAGAAAATGCACTAGCTCGACTCTTAGGGGAGGGGCAGTAAATGGGTTATAAGTCGCAAATAAGTAAACAGAATGAATGAAAACACAAGCTGTGGCATCTGAAGGTGACGTGGTGCATTGGCTGGCGCCTCAGCGGCTTGAGCTAGAGGCACCGAGCCTGAAAATTATGACATGGGTCGTTATCTTTTTTCCTACTCTGAAACTTTTCCTCACATATCCATATTAAAGACTGATTTTTATTCTCCTCTACCCTTTGTGGCTGCTTCATTAAGGATAATATCCATTTAAAGAAGCGTGAAAGCACCTTGCTCGGATCCCCTTCCACAGCCGCCACGACGAGTTCTGTCCATCCGTCATAATGCCAGATACATAATGAAATAATTCCACCAGGAACAACATCATAGAACTTCAACGTAGTGCCATCCATCAAAATTCCTATGGAGAATAATTTTTTCTTTTAAAAAATTGGGTATTAAAGATAAGCTATTACATTGGTTAAGAGATTATCTGACCTTGGCTACCACAAAAATAATTTTAGAATCTTGAACGCAAATCCCCTTTGATGATCCCACATGACTCCGGTGTCATTAATGCTTTTTATTTTTTTTTTTAATAAAAAAAATTGTATTTACTTAGAAGCATTCAGAATGTCAACAAAACAGCTGCAACTTTTTTTTTTTTTTTTTTTTTTGCAATTACAGAGTGGTATTCAGTTAACAGAACAACAATTATTTCGTATAAGCTGCATCAGAGACAACTGAAGATGAAAAAACTACCATCCCCATATATAACTAATTTGTGCTGTGCACCAACAAGAACCTGCTTTAAATTTCCATGCCAATTTACAACC
>CAUYPK010039718.1:0-15747 GCA_963574355.1 Loris lydekkerianus | reverse complement strand
CTGAATACAAACCTGATTTGCAGAAGATTACTGAAAACAAAAGATGCCAGAAATCCCACTGAGATTATCATCCCATCACTCCAACAAGGTAACAAAAAACACCTGACTGAGCATGTTATATTATGTGTTTAATATATTATTCTTAAAATATATGCTTTTGTGTGAGTGTCTGTTTTGGCAGGTCACTGCGTGGTGTGGCTCTCTGACTCTCACAGTTTAAAATTTTGGCTCTTTGTGTCGAACTTGTTCGCCACCCCTGAACTAGACAAAAGAAAAAAAAAATCAGTAAGGATATAGAAGACCTAAAAAACACCGTCAATGGTATTGATCTTATTCTAACATGGAGCTTCATCTGGGATATATCCTGTTCCCTGTTTTAGGCCATAAAGAAGCCTCAATAAATCAAAACTAATGAAAAAAACAGACAGTGTGCGCTCTGGCCAGAACACAATTTAAAAAATTAACAATAAAAAGAAATTTCAAATATCCCCAAATATTGGGAAATTTAAAAAGCACACACATACTGTCAAATAATGTATTAGTCAACGAAACAGATGAAAATTAGAAAATGAAGTGAATAAAATAAAAACACAGCACAGCAAAATGTACAATATGTCAGTTCCCAATTTATTTCACGGGAGCCCCCAGCCACCTGGTTTATCTGCTCTGTGATAATGGAGATGGGCTTTGCAAACATTCTCTCTGGCCGGATGGCACAACGTTGCGGCTGTCAGGGAAGGGTGCTGCAAAGGAAGGGTTCTCCTATTTCTGTTACTGCATTTCCTTCTTACGAGTTCCCTGCAAAGCACATTTTATCCAGTGCTGGACTCCTGAACACCTGGCATTTTTCTTGTGCGAGGCTGCTGCAGGGTGCAGTTTTATCTCTGAGCAACTCCTACAGAGCTTGGTTTTCTCCTGTGTTAAACCCCTGTGAGGTGCAGTTTCCCCCGACATCCAGTTCCTGCGGGGTCTGGTTTCTCCTACACCTGACTCCTGCAGTGGGTTACTTCTCCCGGTTCTGGTTCCTGGCTAAGGGCTGACTAGCAGCCTCTACCAGTCTCTGGACTCCCCTGTCCCATCTGCCGCCTTTCTTTACAGTTTTCTAGTCTGTGATTTACAGTGAATGACACCAGTCAGACTATGGATGAATGGCCTCTCAGCACACCAGCAAGAGACTTCACTGCCAGTTCCAAAGTACCAGACATCTCTGTGGATGGCTTTCTCTGACACGCCAGAGCACATATTTAAGCAAGTCCCACACACTCACAATCTCAGCAGCTTCTCAGACATCTAGGAAGCCTGGGGGTGCTCTCACCAAAGAGGTTTAGGCCCCAGTTGAAGTGTGTGTGAAAGTGTGTTCTGTAGGGTTCTGTCTTGGTCCTGAGGCTGATCTTCAGTCTTCTGTTCCTGTATTCTTTTGAGTTTTCTCTTATTCTTACTAGATACTTCTTACGCAAATCCCCTGTTAATAACTTTTAGTATTAAGCATTCCCTGTTAAAATTAATCTGTGGTTTTCTGTTTAGTGATTGGGTCCTGACTGATGTATACGGGTAGCCCATGAAGCAATGGTTACAGTGTATATAGAATAAATAATATCAATCCTATAAACATCCCTTCAAAAATAATGAAGGATAAAATACTCCCCAACTCCTTGTATGAGGCCATTGTGGTACCGATACCAAGCCAGAAAAAAATGTCATTTCAATATCCTTTATGGGCCAAGGCATGAAAATATTTAACAAAATATTAACTAACAAAAATTAGGAATATCAAATTAAGACGACCACAAGGGATTAATTCCCAGAATGCAAGTTTGAGTAGACATCTGAAAATCAGCTCATCTACTACACCAACACATCAATGCAGGCATAGAAGGCTTCTACTGAAAAAACAAACAGGGCCAAAGAAAAAGTCTTCTAGCTTCACACAGGACTGAGAATCGCTGAGTGATGTCCCCTAATAGTAAATATAACACAGTTCTACTCCCACTATTTCTACTAGTAGACACGGGACTAAGGCAGGCAGTTCTGAGGCATGTATCAGGAATTAAAGACATTACAACAGAAGGGAAGAAGCCAAAGTGTCTTTGCAGATGAAATGCTCTTATATGCAGAAAATTCCATGCAATATATGAAAAAGTAGATATAGTAAGCACATTTAGCCAGGTTGCTGGATGAAAAACCAGCATATTAAATCTATTATATTTCCAGGTGCTAAGTACACAGTTCCACAATAAATATAAGAAAATAATGTATGATAGCATCAAAATTAAAATACTTAGGAACATAAGAATTGAATACTGAAAATTACAAAATATTGAGAAAAAGATAAAAATCTAAGTAAATGGAGAAATGACTGTGCTCACAGATTGAAATACTCCACTTGTTGAGATGGAAGCGCTTTCAACATTGTTATACAGATTTAGACAGTTGCTATCAAAATTTCAGCAGGTTTATCCTAGCACTCTGGGAGGCTGAGGTGGGTGGATTTCCTGAGCTCACAGGTTCGAGACCAGCCTGAGCCAGAGGTAGACCTCATCCCTAAAAATAGCTGGGCGTTGTGGCAGGCACCTGTAGTCCCAGCTACTCAGGATGCTAAGGAAAGAGAATCGTTTGAGCCCAGGAGTTGGAGGTTGCTGTGAGCTGTGACACCATGGGCGTCGACCAGGGTCGATAAAGTTAGACTGTCTCTCAAAAAAAAAATAATAATAATAATTTCAGCATTTTTTTTTTTTTTGTAGAAACTGACAAGTTCATTCTATAATTTGTATAGTAAAACAAATTTGTGTACAAATTATAGGATGACTTAGAATACACAAAATAATTCCGTAAAGGAGTGAAGTTGTAGGATCTGCACAACATGATATTTTAAAAACTTAGACTAAAGAGTCAGTTATGAAGACACCTGGTTTGGGGGTAAAATTATGCACAGGGATCTACAGAACAGAATTCAAAGTCGGGAAATACTTTTGCTGTCCCTTTTTTGATAATCCATTTTGTAATGATGCATTCATCATTCCTTGTATGAAGGGTAATATTTTCAACAGAAGGTGCTGGGAAAATTGTACTTTCATATGCAAGGAGAAGTGGGGAAGAAGAAGAAGAAAAAGATGAAGAAGAGGAGGAGGGAGAAGTGGAAGGGGAGGAGGAGAAGGAAGGAAAAGAAAACAAAGGGAAAGTGGGGGCACCTGTGGCTCAAAGGGGTGGGGCACCAGCCCCATACGCTAGAGGTGGCGGGTTCAAACCCAGCCCCGGCCAAAAACTCCAAAAAAGAAAACAAAGAAGAAGAGCACTGAGTTCCCTCCTCACACCGACCAGTCACCCATTGATGCCACGTTTGTAAACGCTATCTAGAGCACTTCTAATGCCACCACAGCCTCCTGAGGAGTTATCATTATGCCTCAAATGCACAAACCTAGGAGCTGGATCCCTGGCCTAGTGAGCCAGTGTCTCCCTCTAACTCAGTGGTTCTCAACCCTCCTAATGCTGCGACCCTTGAATACAGTTCCTCATGTTGTGGTGACCCCCAACCATAAAATTATTTTCATTGCTAATTCATAACTGTAATTTTGCTACTGTTATGAATCGTAAATATCTGATGTGTAGGATGTATTTAGGTGACCCCTGTGAAAGGGGTCGCGACCCCCAGGTTGAGAACTGCTGCTCTAAAACATTCTGTTATTATAATCAGAGCGAACCTTTTGAAGACCAAATAAGATTTTTTCAAGGCTGTTAAGAGCTTACTAACTAAAGGTCTTTGAATAAAGAAAGGGGAAAAAAACCCCTCAACATAGCCAATAAACTCAATTTATAATATAACCCCTATGCTTTCTTGCCGTCTACTCTTTTTTTCCCCCCAAATTTCCCAGCACTCTGCTCAAATCAAAAGAAGACTAGTGTGGTTGTCCAAACTCACGCTGCCTCCTGCCTCAGGGCCTTTGCATATGCTTGTGAGATGTTCTTGTTACCATTCTTAGTGAATTTCTACTCACATCTCTGCTCGTGGAATCCAGTGCCTTTTCTCAAGGAGTTTTTCCTTGTCAGCACCACATATCTCTTGTAGTTCCTTTATAGAAGTTTCACATTTGAAGTTTTCTAGTTTGAATAATATTTTTCTTCCACACAAGACATAGAAAGGGGGCCTCTATTTTTGTTCACCACTTTATTCCACTGCTTAACAGAGTTTGACATTTAGAACATCTTTGATAAATATTTACAGAATGAATGAGTGGCTAACTAAATGGAAAATTCTCAGATTGATGCATACCAGAAATACAGTACTGAACAGACACTTTGTGCTAACCATGTAAGTACAGGAACTAAGGTCCAGCCAACTTCTCAGCCCTGTCCTCTCCCGGCTTACTTAACAGAGACCTTCTGTGCCTTGGATTTCATCCTAAATTCCCCCTGGCATGTTAGCAACGCCAGACACACAGAAGGCCCCTGAGATTTGGTGTATTGATTATATTTGTTATTTGTAGCCAGATTAAGTTTTAGGATTCAGCTGAATTCTGTTTGCTAGCATTTTATGGAGTAGTTTTGTGTCTATATTCATTAAAGGTAGCGGCCTGTAGGTTTATTATTTTTGTTCTGTCCTTTCCTGGCTTCAGGACCAGGGTGATATTTCCTTTGCAGGAGCTGGGGAGGGTTCCTTGCTCTCAAGGTTATGGAATAGATGCTGCAATACAGGCACAAGTTTCTCCTTAAAGGTTTGGTAGAATTCTATTCCAGAGCTTTTTTGTTGGAAGATATGTTCATTGTTTTTTCAGTTCTGGTGCTTAATATTGGTCTGTTCACAAGTTCTGTTTCTTTCTGGTTGGGGCTAGGGAGGTAGTGTGTTTCCAGGAATTTGTACATTTCCTCCATGTTTTCAAACTTCTGGGCATAGAGATTTTTATAGTGTTCAATGAATTTAAGTGATTAGGGGAGGGGTTGGGTAAATTCCTACCCAACATGCTTACTGCACACTTCCTGGGTGAAGTGTATACCCGCAACTCAGACTTGGACCTTACAAAAGCAAACTATGTCACATAGTCATCTGTACCCCCATATTAATCTGAAATTAAAAAAATAAAGTAACAAACTAGAATAGAAGGGGGAAAAGGTTTAGTATTCACATTCTTCCTTAAGAAAGAGTGGCTTTTGAAATAGAGTGACCTCTGGAACCTCTCCAGGACAACTCAGAGGCTCAGCCTCTCTTCACCTGGCATTTATTCATCCCTCTCAATTCATAAGAACCTGCAGATGTGCTTGTTGAGAACATTATACTCACTTTTGCTTTATTATCATTTGATTAAATTAGGGGTGTCATGAAGCACATGCCCCTCCTCTGCCAGAACAGACTGTTTCTTATTAGCAAAGCTTTGCCTTGTGCCATCCTTTGCTTGGAAAAGGTTTTTTCTCCACGTTATTAAACCTTTGTCAGAGATATATCCTGCAAATATCTTCTCCCATTCTGAGGGCTGGGGACCTTTCTTACCTTCCTCCAGTCCCCAGATGTGTCGTGTGTGCTTCCCACAGTCACAGTCCCAGCCAGCATGTGGCACCAGCCTCTTTCTAAAGATGGTCACATGGAGTTCAGGTTTCTCCTGTTACTCCTTGAAATGCTTCTGGACATGTAATCATCCCTCAGTTTGGTAGCAAAAGACAAAAAACTGGCCTCCCCTTAAAACTTGTTACATGCTATTGCCATAGTGCTTTGTGTTCCTGGATTTCTTAAGAAAGACTAGAAAAATTATATATAAAAACAGAAAAAAAGAACAATAGTACAGATAATGCTATAAAAATACTTAGGTACCTACCACCTAGAATTAATGTGAATTACATTTTCTAACATTTCTTCTCATTTTATTTTCCTAAAGGATTTAGGATAGAGAAATCCTCTGTGAACTGTTTTTCTGAATACTATTTCTACTCTTTCTCAGAAGCAATTGCTACCCTGAATTTCATGGGTTTCCTTCCACCTCTCTTTTCATACTTTTATTGTATATATGTGGAAGGATGGATTTTTAGATTTTAAATATTTATATAACTTTCCTATGTTATACTGCACAAAACAATCTGTAAATATTTTATGTTATGCTATGCTTCTGTGATCTATTCATATTGATACAGAAGAGATGTAGTTCATGAATTTTAATGGCTGTAAAATATTTCTGTCATATGGATATATCAGAGTTAACACATTTCTCTGCCGATAAACATAAAGATTTATATCCATCCGAGTTGCAACTGAAAACAGATGGCACGCTCTTGCTGAGTAATTAGGGAGAATTCAATTAGAGGCCTGTGTATGACTCTGTGGGCAGTGCTTCAGGGTACAGTGCAGGAGCGTACAGCATCCTATGGAAGCAACGGTGCGCCTGTTACCATTGGAGGCCCAACTCAGGGTTATCGTCCCCCATAGAGGGGGCTCTCTAGAGAGGCCTCACATGAGCTGTGCTCTTCATAGAGATGCAGCCACTTCCCCAGGTGGTGTCCAACCTTGTGGCCTTAGGCTGCAGAGAAAAAGAACAGGTTTCACACCCCTGTAAAAAGAGAGGACAAAAGCAAAAGCCTGCACGGCATTCTCTTCCGTCCCTCCAACTTCTGCTGGGGCTTCACATTGGATGAACTTCACTGCACGGGAGTCCTTCGAGGTTAGCCTCCCAGGACACAGAGCCTGATGGAGAGGGTGGACTGTGGCCTGAAGGGTGAAGAAGAGATGTGTGGCACACAGTTGTTTCATACGTTGTGCTGCCACAGTCAATCCCCCAAGGCCATCTTTGTCACACATTCATACCTACCTGTCGGGAGTTTCTCTCACGTTGTATATAGCAGTGGAGTTGCTTGGTCTTAGGCATAACATTTTTTTTTTTTTTATTCCACTGCATGTTTTCACCATATTCTCCAAAGTGGTTGTATTCTCACCAGCTCTGCATGGGAGGTCCTTTCTGCCACATCCTCACCAGCACTTACAGGTTAATTTTTCCAAAATGGTGTTTGCAGTGGTATCCCATGGTTTCCACAGGCTTTTCCTTGCTTACCTGTGAGGTGGAATGCCTTTCCCTCGGTTTACTGGATATTCTTTCTTTTCCTGTGTTTTACGAGTCATAGCCATTGCTCATTTTTCTATTGGGTAGTTTGTCTCCTACTGATCTGGAGGAATTCTTTGTGTAATCTGGATTGTAATCCTTTACTTTTACGTGTTACAAGTATCTCTTGCTAGTATGTGGCATATCTTTTAACTTTGCCTATGATGTTCTTTGTTCTAGGCTTTTGATTCATTTGGAATTATGTTTTGATTATTGTACATCTAATTTACTTTTTCCTTAGGAAAACTCAGTAATTCCAACATAGTTTACTAACTAGTCTATCATTTGCGCCCTAATTTCTGATGCCTTCACTCTCACACCCAAGTTTTCATACAACTATAGAATTTGTACCTGTGCTCTCTATTGTGCTGCGCTGATCTTTTTGAATCTTTTGGGATAAATACCACCATGTTTCAATGATTTTAATTTAAATCTATATGCTATAAATCTTATCCAGAAAGCCGTTTCTCTCTCCTCTCCCTTCTTTTCCTCCCCCTCTCTTCTTTCCACTTCTCCCTCCACCTCTGGCTCCTCTAGTACGTCCTAGTCCCATTTGGACCTTAAGTCTTTCACAGGAAGTGTATACTGTATATACTCGAGTATAAGCCGAGTTTTTTCGGCACAAAATTTGTGCCGAGTTTGTGTTTTTCAGCACAAATTTTGCGCCGGAAAAAACTCGGCTTATACATGAGTATATATGGTAATCAATTTTCTAATTTCCATGAAAGTTTTTGATTGGAATTACACTATCCTCATTAATTTGGACATGATATCTTTATGATATTGCAAGCCAGATGGGCAGGAAGCTTTGTCACGTGACACACTGCACTTCCGGAAGTTCAGGTTGTTTCTGCTGTAGCTGTTGATGATCAGTGGTCACAGTACGTATATTTCTTCATTTATTCCTGCTACAACCTTTGATTAAACTGCAGCATCCTTCAGGCACTGTGCTTGGTGCCGCAGGCTGTATGATAATTACTGAAGTATACACTCTTGGAAGAGTCTTTGGAGATTTCACAGAAAACAATTGAGCTTAACCTTATTTATTAAAAGATAAAAATTTCCAAGGGAGAGTATGAAATTAGCTTTACAAAAGCAAATTTCTTTTGACCCAGAAATTTTTATTTATTGTCACTTTTCTTACAGATACGTGTGTGCACAAAGATTTACATATCAGGATATGTAAATAATTTTAATTTAAATCCATATGCTATAAATCTTATCCAGAAAGCAGTTTTATAGCATTGTTCATAAAAGCAAAATAATATAAACTGTCTTAAAAAGGCCTATCATTATGAGACTGGTTTGATACTCTGAACTGTAACAAGTATTAAATAAATCTGTATATGGATTTATAAAGATATAACTTTAAATTAAAAAAAAAATCAAAACACAGATCAGAATAATACATGGAGAAAGAAGCAGCATGTGCTTATAAGCTTAGAAAAACTTTCAGGAGCTATTGCTATAAAACAAAGTACCCCAAAGCTTTAGTGGTATAAACAGCCAGTTTCTTATGTTGTTGATCTTGTGCATGAGAATGTTGGGCAGAACACAGCTGAGTTTTGCCTCTGCTCCATGATAGAGTCTTAGGTAAGATAGCTCAAATAGTTGGAAATGGCTGCCTTCTTGAAGGGACTGTATTTCTGGCTGTTCGTTGGGTCCCTTGGTTCTTTTCCACATCATACTAATATGTAATATGGCTTCTTCATTCCCAAGTCTGGAGCATGGGGTGGGGTAGTGGAATATGGGGGCCAGGGCAATCTGTCTATTCCTGCCTCTGTTTGTTTCTCTCTCTCTCCCCCTCTCTAATCTGCCTCCTCATGTGGCATCTACATGTGGCTAGCTTGAGCTTCCTCATAGCATGGCAGTCTCAGGGTAAGACTTCTTAGAAGGTAATTGGCTTTACCCAGAAGGAGCATTCTGAGAGGCCTAAAGGAGAAGCCATAAGGCCTTGGGGATTCCAGAACTCTACTTCTGCCACATTCTGTTCAAGTTACTGAGGAAAGCCTAGCTTAGAGGAATTAGAAGCCATCTCTCAATGGTGGAATGGCAAAGAATTTGCAGGCATATTTAATCAGACTCAGATACATAAGAAGTCTGTTAATAGAAATTGTTTCTGGAGAGGGGTTCACCCTGTCTGTGGTATCAGGGAGACTTCAATTTCATTGTATATTTTTCTGGATGGTTTAATGTAAAAAAAAAAAAGTCACCATTACACACCTACATAACACTTTCAATAGGAAAAACAGCTCCCAAACCTAGTTATTGATAAAAAGCTCAGGGAACATGGAATTGTGTGACTTTGTTGAGGTATGGAAGGAATCGTGTTTGATTATTTTCATTGTTCCTTTGTATGCCCAAGAAGTAAGTATTTGCTCTCTTTCCCAAATAAGGGGGTTTGAACCTGAGAAGTAGGGGAAGTTTTAGTAGGGGAGGGTCTTGGTCTATGTTAACAAACTTGTTCTAGAAGGGAAAAGAAATGAAGCACATGTCTGTTTAGGGTTTTCACTTAAAATGGAAATTACTCTGTACAGGAACAGTTCATGTTTCCTGAATTCCCCCTCCTTCCAGTTCAACTATTTGATGATGCTGGACCTGGAGTCTGTCAAGCCAAAGGTGAAAAGGTAATGGGCTGACATTGAACTCTTGAGGCCCCCTAGGAGGTATGACAGTAGCATTCAGCTTACAATACAGGAATCAGATACAAATGCATGTGGTCCCAGTTAAAAATAATGAAGAATAAGGTAAATATATGCATGTATATGTGTTTATTTTATGTTGTATACGTGTATGCTACATCGTGTATGTAGGAAGTTACCAGAAGATCTGACATGTCACCTTAAACGTATATGCCTTGACTTTTCATAAAACAAAAGTCCTGAGCCTCATGTGACTCAAAGCCTGTTCCCTCTGGCCGTCCACTTGTTGGTAGCCTTTCAAGTTATTGTATCAACAAAAAGGCTCATCCCTTACTAGGATACAGAATAGGAAAGGGAAAGGAGGACTTCTGTTTTCTTAATTTAATTGGTTTGCTGAGGTCTGAATCTTGAAATTTTACAAATTTAAGATTGTGGGTATGGTGATTCCCCCTGCATCAGCAGTTTTGCTTTGTGCGGGTTCAGTTACCCATAGTCTGAAATATATTTAAAAAAAAAAAAAAAAATATATATATATATATATATCTGCAGTCTGAAAATATTAAATGGATAATTCCAGAGATGAACTATTTGTAAGTTGTAAACTGGTCACCATTCTGCTCTGTCCTGTTGAATGTGAGTCTTTCCTTCGTCCAGCCTGTCTGTGCTGGATACACTGCCTGCCTGTCTGTCCCCTGACTGAGTGGCCATCTCATTGTCAGGTCAGCTGTCACGATACTGTTCTATTCTATTATTAGTTATTGTTGTTATGAACTGAACTTTATTGCAGGTATGTAAGTATGGGAAAAACATAGAATATAAAGGGTTTAGTAATATCTGTGATTTCAGGCATCCACTGGAGGTCACGTAACGTAGCCCCCAAGGGTAAGGGAGGACTACTGTGTAATGTCTTTTGGGCTTCTAATTTTATTTCCCTTTATACAATTTTCCCTTTAGAAAACTTTTTTTTTAATCTGAAAGCTTTCAACTTCTTTAAAAATATGAAATCTTTTATAGTTTTAAAATTGTTGCTACAGTTCTTACAAATGACAACCAAATACCATGGACAAATCTTAATAGTTTATTTTTTTAAATCCTAACATGTATAGTTATCCATAGGACTAGTATTGTGCAAAGCAAACATTTTATTGGAGAGAAATTTACATTTTCATGGATACATGTTTCCCTGTAATGATTCTTGAAGTGGTTATAAGACTTTCCTTGAAGAGGCAGAGCATCAGTGTTTTGTAGAGAGGTGACCTAAATCTCATAATCAATTCCCTACATATAACGAATAGTTTGAACACTGAGTTCTGATCTTTTTTGTTTGTTGGGTGTACTGTTTAGTACAAACAGCATTGATAGTAATAGGATGACTCAGTTCTTGTCCCTTTCCCCTTGGGACTGCTGTAAAATCTGCCTGCAGCAATGAGGCTGTTCCTGTTCCCTTGGCTTGAATATAGAAGGTAAATATTCCACTCACCACTGTTCTTTTTCATTAGATTCCAATAATTAAAATTGTCCTACTTTGGTGCCTCTTAATTTTTAGTACTAATATATATACTGAAATTGAATAGCTTTCAGATGATCTAGAATGTGTATTTTATTTTCCTATATTTTCTTTAAAATGAAAACACAGAATTAAAAAAATGCTTCAGTACTCTCTATTTTTTCCCTGGTTAGAGTACCATGGCATCATAGCTCACAGCAAACTCAAACTCTTGGGCTCAAGTGATCTCTTACCTCAGCCTCCCAAGTAACTGGAATTACAAGTGCCTGTCACAATGCGTGGCTATTTTTAGAGACAGTGTCTTGCTCTTGCTCAGGCTGGTCAGTCTCCACTGGTAAGGGAAATGGATAATCAGATGTGGCCTTTGTTGTCCACTGTAGAAGGATGAATAGTATCCCCTCAAATACATGACCACTTAGACCCTCAGAATGTGACCTTATTTGGAAAAGTCTTAGTCAATGTAGCTGAGATGAGCTTATGTATCAGGGTGGTCCCTGAACCTGGTGACTGATGTCCATATATATAAAGAGGAGTGGTCATAAGAGGGAGGGTAGGCAGAGATGGAGGCAGAGGTTGGGGTGATGTAGCTTAGAAGCCAAAGTATGCTAGGGGTTGCTGGGAGCCATCAGAAGCTAAGAGGGAAGGAAGAATCTTCTCCTCAATCCTTCAGAGCAAGCATGGCCTTGTCAGCATGCTGAGTTCAGGCTTCCTGCCTCCAGACCTGTGAGAGAATATGTTTTTATTGTTTTAAGCCACCCAGTTTTTGGCAGCTATGATAGCCCTAGGAAGCAAATTCATCTACCTACCAAAATATGTTGGACTCACTCTGTCTTTTCTCAGATGCCTTTCTTTATAATCCTCTTCTCTCATTATTCCTTTCTTTGGCTTCAGTCATTTCACCTCCTTCCATTCAATCCCTGCTCACTATTTATGAAGGGACGGGTATGTTCTGGCTATAGACCACAAGCCGCCCTCCATACAAAACTCCCTTATGGGGGCCTGTTAACAGCAGTGTAGCATTTCCCAGGACAGACAACAGAGCCCTGATAAATTGTGTTATGACCTGTCTTTCCACCAGACACTCAAATGGGATAATGGGAAGAAGCAGCAACTTGTAGAAACATTTCCTCCATCTTGGGAAATATTTAGCAGTCTTATTTATCAAAGGAGCAAGTTTTGTGGCAAGTTTATCGCATTAGTTTTTGTTATGGGAAGATTATTTTAGTTGACATTTTTCTTCCAAGAAAAATCCATGGAGTGCTAACAATGTCTTAGGCTGGATCTCAAGCCAAAATAACTTGCTTATCCCCAGATGACGAATGGCTCATTAATTGGGCACTGAACAAAATGTTCTTTTCCTCTGTTTGTCCTTAATTACATTAATTAGCTGCAATTTCTGTGGCATTGTATGCTCTGTGTTTAACACATTCCAGGAAAGTTCAAGAAAGGTGATTTAAAAATTGGATTTGTGTATAAAACCCAAAAACCATACCAAAACCCCACGTTTCTTCCATACCAAGGAAAGGAAAACCAGCCTTAAAAATTACATTTGAGACCATGTAAGATTTTTGCTAGATATGAACAATTGTACCATTACAGACAGATAACCCTATTACATTCCATGAGAATTTTGGGCTTGTTATAATTCCAGGCAGTAGCTGAGGAGAGAAAATCCATATCCATTAGGTATTAATACTATGACATTTTAAATCAGGACCCTAAAAATACTGAGTATCTCACAAGTATTTCCATAGAGACATTCTGAATCTCTTTTTCTAATACATGTTATTTTAAAGTTTTCTGCCTGACTGAATATTAACTTAAAATAATTACTACTATAATGCATTATAGTATTATTTTTAATTGCCAAGATAAATTCTATACATAGTTTAAAATGTGAAAATGAAACCTGAAAGGATTTCTAAATATTTTGAATATATTTGAGTTAAGTTCTCAAAGAAATTGCACTGGAAGTTAAATTTGTACCTAGAATTTTGCTGAATAGCATTTAGTGTTAGTTATTTGATTAATGTCATTTGTCATGTAGTATCTCTTAATGTCATACTTTTTTCCTCATCATCTTCTGCCTTAGCAGTCTGCTACTTTTGGCTTTTATGTATGATTAAGAATTTAACTGTTGTTATAGAAATTGATGATAATATGTGTAATACCCCCGCTTTCCTTACCCTTTACTGAATATTTGAAATACGTCATGATCATGGTTAAATTTTTAACCTGGCCTTTCCCTGACCCCCTTTATTTTATACTCTCTTTTACTCTGATCCCTGTATCCTGTCCTAGAATATGACTTTCTCTGTTTGATTTTTCCATGTCTGATCTGACTTACCCATAAAATGAGTCCCTCTGCTAACAATCATTTGGAAAGT
Source organism: Loris lydekkerianus (assembly GCA_963574355.1). Lineage (NCBI taxonomy): Eukaryota > Metazoa > Chordata > Mammalia > Primates > Lorisidae > Loris > Loris lydekkerianus. The sequence continues at coordinate 2,138 of CAUYPK010039718.1, read as the reverse complement.
GCTTACCTTTCAGATCTATCCCAGGAATCGTGGAGAGAAACAGTGGCATGTTAGGCAGGATTAATTTCAGGTATGTTAGAGAACCCAAACGTACAGTGGCTTAAACATGATATAAAAATGTTTTTCTCCTTCTCATCAGCACTGGTGGCCTCATGATCACTGACCCTTCTTTCCTGCTTTTTCCATTCTATCGTCTTTAACACACAGTTTTCAGGTTTGGTCCAGGATGGCGGTTCTAGGTTGTCTATGACTATCGTGGCTACATTGCATCCAGCAGGAAATGACAAAGCCATGAGAGAGGGCATGCCCCTTCCATGTTGGATACTTGCTGGAGACTGTATATAGTGGACACATCTGCTTGCATCTTATTGGCCAAAACATAGCCACATGCTACATCTAGCCTTAAAGACACTGGGACATGTAGTTTTTATTCCATGTAGGTATTTGCCAAGCTAAGGATTTGGAGTTTTATTACTATGAAAGAAGGAAGAACAAATATAAAAAATAGCACTCTTGGTCATCATTACAGAAAGAAAAGTCAGGATGCCTTAGAGAAGGTTTTAAACTCCGTTGACTGTGTGATTACCCTTCTGTATGACACCTGCCCTGGGTCTCAGTTTCTAACTGTCCTTCTTTGTGTTTTTTATTTATTTATTTATTTTTTATTGTTAAATCATAGCTGTGTACATTTGTACAATCAAGGGGTACAATGTGCTCGTTTCATATACAATCTGATACATTCTCATCAAACTGTTCAATGTAGACTTCATGGCATTTTCTTAGTTATTATATGTAGACATTTGTATTCTGCATTTAGTAGGTTTCGCCTGTACACATTCTAAGATGCACTGTAGGTGTGGCCCCACCCATTACCCTCCCTCCACCCTGACTTCCCCCCTCCCTTCCCCTCCCTTGGCCCTTTCCCCATATTCTTGTGCTATAGTTGGGTTATAGCCTTCATATGAAAGGTATAAATTAGCTTCATAGTAGGGCTGAGTATATTGGATATTTTTTCTTCCATTCTTGAGCTACTTTGCTAAGAAGAATATGTTCCAGCTCCATCCATATAAGCATAAAAGAGGTAAAGTCTCCATTTTTCTTTAAGGCTGCATAATATTCCATGGTATACATGTACCACAATTTGCTAGGCCATTTGTGGGTCAATGGGCACTTGGGCTACTTCCATGACTCAGCATTATGAATTGGGCTGCAATAAACATTCTGGTACAGATGTCTTTGTTATATTGTGATTTTTGGTCTTCTGGGTATATACCTAGTAAAGGAATTATAGGATCGAATTGCAGGTCTATTTTTAGGTCTCTAAGTATTCTCCAAACATCCTTCCAAAAGGAACGTATTAGTGTGCATTCCCACCAGCAGTGTAGAAGTGTGCCCTTTTCTCCGCATCCACGCCAACATCTCTGGTCTTGGGATTTTGTGATATGGGCTACTCTTCCTGGGGTTAGGTGATATCTCAAAGTAGTTTTGATTTGCATTTCTCTGATGATTAAGGATGATGAGCTTTTTTTCATGTGTCTGTAGATTGTGTGTCTGTCTTCTTTAGAGAAGTTTCTCTTCAAGTCCTCTGCCCACCCTGAGATGGGATCACACGTTCTTTTTTTGCTAATACGTTTGAGTTCTCTGTGGATTCTGGTTATTAAACCTTTATTGGAGGTATAACCTGCAACTATTTTCTCCCATTCTGAGGGCTGTCTGCTTGCTTTACTTACTATGTTCTTGTCTGTGCAGAAGCTTTTTAGTTAGATCAGGTCCTAGTAATATATTTTTGATACTGCTTCAATTGCCTGGGGAGTCCTCCTCATAAAATATTCACCCAGGCCGATTCCGTCAAGAATTTTTCCTGCACTTTCTTCAAGTATTTTTATAGTTTCATGTCTTAAGTTTAAATCTTTTATCCAGTGAGAGTCTATCTTAGTTAATGGTGAAAGGTGTGGGTCCAGTTTCAGTCTTTGACAGATCGCCAGCCAGTTTACCCAGCACCATTTGTTAAATAGGGAATCTTTTCCCCACTGAATGTTTTTAATTGGCTTGTCAAAAATCAAATAACGGTAAGTAGCTGGATTCATCTCTTGGTTCTCTATTCTGTTCCAGACATCTACTTCTCTGTTTTTGTGCCA
>CAUYPK010039714.1:0-92379 GCA_963574355.1 Loris lydekkerianus | reverse complement strand
ATAGCTGAAGCTCTGTTTGGACATACAGATGATGAGGAGGAGGAATCCAGTTTTGAAGGATTTTAACCTTTGTGATTTAGCTTGATTACCTGTTAAGCTACGGTTTTCTGCACTTTATTTAAAGTTTTAAAGTTGTTGTTGCTAAAGTTTCTTTAGCAATAAATATTGAAAAGCATTTAACCTACTGATTCCTCAACTATTGTAATTGTTTTGGGTATATATTTTTATTTTTGAAATTTACCAGTGGCTGCTGCATTTTCCACCTCGGCTTATACTCGAGTCACTGAGTTTGCCCAGTTTTTAGGGTAAAATTAAGGGGGTTGGCTTATACTCGGGTCGGCTTATACTCGAGTATATATGGTAATATAAATTTTTCATTCACTCATTAGGATGAAAACCATTATTAGAAAACATAAGGAAGTAAATCAGAATCACCTTGAGATATCACCTAACCTCAATAAGAACAGCCCACATTATAAAGTTCCAAAGCTGCAGATGCTGGTAGGGGTATGGAGAGAGGGGACACTTATACACTGACTGTGAGATTGCAAATTAGTATAGTCTTTTTGTAAAGAAGCATGGTGAATCCTCAGAGAGCTAAAGTTAGACCTTCCATTTGATCTCACAATCCCATTATTAGGTATCTACCCAGAAGAAAAAGAATCATTTTATCATAAGGACATTTACACTAGAATGTTTATTGCAGCTCAATTTATAATTGCCAAGGTATGGGAATAACCTAAGTGCCCATCAACCCACAAATGGATAAATAAACTGTGGTATGTGTATACCATCGAATATTATTCAGCCATAAAGAAAGATGGAGACTTTGCATCTTTTGAATGTAAAGGATTTAGAGAATGTTCTCCTAAGCAGAGTATCACAAGAATGGAGAAGCAAGCATCCTTTGTACTCAAAACTAATACGAAACTAGTAGATGAACAACTGTATGCCTACATTATAGAAAAACACAATTAAATTCAAGAAGTAGGGGAGGAAAAGAGAAAAGGGGGGTTAGGTAAGCCCCTACCTAACAGGCACGGTGTAAGGGTATATGGCACACCTCTTGGTGAAGGGCTCAACCACGACTTGGACCTTATAAGATAATCTAATCATATGTGCCCTTTTATTAATCTGAAATAAAAAAAAACATAAAGAAAAGTTGGTATTTTAATACATAGAGTACATTTGGCTTGATACTTTTTTAAAGCAAATATCTGAAATGAATTTCATTTTAGAAGATGGTTCTAATTTTACATTGCAGATAGATGTATTTTTTCTGTTCCTATGAGAATTGATCTCTGTTTTTTTGTGTAGGACTATTATCATAGTACTGAAGAATATATTTAAAGTTTGATAGCCAGATTTTCTTAGGTTACTTGGAAATAAAACTTCTGAAATACAGAGGCCTACCCTTTTTTTGTTTCTCTGCATGAGATACAGAGATAAAATATTATGGTCTTCTTGGTTATTTGAATTGTGAATTGACCCACAGGTTTTATGAATTTTATTATTAAGGACAGAGGACTGGCTATTGATGAGTAACATTATGCTCAGGGTTTCAAAATACTTACATGTTTATAGATAGGAGTTCTACTTTTGAAATATTGTCCATCACTTGATGATCTGTGTCTTGTTATCAGATGTAGAGGATATTCAGAACTCTTTTATCTGGCAAATCATATATATTATAGGTTATAAAAATATCTACACATATCTTTACTTGTCAGGTGTGTAACTTATTTGGTATTATCATTTGAGGGCTACAAAACTCTTTTTCCCCCCCAGACTTTCTGAGTTTAAGATATCTGGGATTCTTGCTAGAAATTTCAATAAATCCCAGATATCTTAGTTTTATTTCTTGTTAAAAATACTTATTTTTTGAGGGCTATGAAACTCTTATGTAGCTGTTGTAATTTAAGCATTCATAATGAATAAAAGCTTGGATCTATTTACTTTTTTTTTTTTCATCTGTTTTCACGTATTAATTTGTATGCTTCTTAACATAGGTGTTAGCATTTCTGGTGTTTTACACCTGATAAATTACATCTTTTTTTGCACGTTAGATGCCTCAAATATTTGTTTTCTTTATTCATTTCAGTTTTGACGACTTCAGAGCAGCAGTATCCAACCTCAAGAAGCAGGCTAACAAGAAGAGTGAGGGCAGTTTGGCATATGTGAAAGGGGGTCTTAGTACATTCTTTGAAGCACAAGATGCCCTTTCAGGTAAGGTGATCCTCAGAGCCATCTGCTGGCAGCTTCCACAATTGGAAACCTGACACTGCTTGCAGGGTGTTTACAGGGTGTGACATTTGGACTGTATTTATTAAAGTAGAGATCTAAAATGTGCCATAAATATTTGTTGCAGACTAGGCTGGCATCTCTTTGAAGGCTTGGTACTTTAAAAATTTATCTCTAGGGCTTTTGTTGACCCATGTGTGAAATGAAAGACTACTTTACTCTTCTGTGATGTCTAATCTCCAGGGTTGATAAGAAATTAAATTTCACTGGGTAAAACTCTAGGATTTTAAAAATCCTTTTGCAGCCATCAGTATCTTACATATGTGACTAATTCTATAAATGTGACTCATTGTGTGCTCAGTTTGGAAAGGACTGATGACAATATATCAATCTTCTTAGCTCTTACTGCAGCAGCCCTCCCCACACACATATACCAAGGCAGCTGTCTCACCGCCTGTGTCATCATGGTTATATGGGAGGGAAGTTGTATGAAGTACAACTTTTAGACACTTCAACGAAAGACATTCGTAGGTTTTTTATTCAACTACCTTTAATTAATAAAAGTTCAATTATAGTTTAGTAAAATATATTAATACAAGTTAACCCAATTCCTTTTAAACTAAGATACCGATAGCTATGTATCTATAACTATAACTATATATTAAGGGTTATACTTTCTTCAATTCAGAAAGACAAATTTTAAAAATTGATTCATATTCTTGAAGTGCAGACATCTTTTGATTGTTTTTAAAAGCCCTGTCTTCATGTACCAAATGTGCTTAATTGACTTCCAAGACATTAAGTGTATGTCTGATGCAGCTCTTTCCTTGCAGATAGAGGTTAGGTTTTTGAAGGGGTAAAATGTGAATGTTTACGAGGACACAGAGAAATTAGGTCCTCTGCTTTGATAAATGCTTTGTGCTTGATTGCTTTTTTTTTCTTTTATTGTTTGGGATTCATTGAGGGTACAAAGAATTAGGTTACACTGATTGCATTTGTTAAAGTCCCTGTTATAATTGTGTCCTGCCCCTAAGTGGTATGCCATACACCGTGTCTCCCCATCCCCCTACCTCTTCCCCTCTCCTTCATTCCCTTACTCGCCCCTTGTATTAGATCATCTGTTGCCCTCATATTAGAATTGAGTACATTGAATTCTTTCTTCTCATTGTGATCCTTGTGCTTTTCTTTCTTTGTGCTTATTGCTGTTCTAAGTCTCAGTTGTTGATCTTAACCATATCAGGAAGAGAGAGAAGAGCATATGTGAATAGAGTTTAGTAAAATCAAGTAAAGATGGTTATTCATATGCCTAGTAGCTACACAAATGATTTTCATAAATTATTATAAAGTGATTTCTCTTGGCAGAAAGATAGATTTGACTTTTTTCTCCACTCTAAGAAACATATTTATGTACACATGGGTATTTGTATTTGTTTATGCTTTTTGCTTCTATAAATGACTTTATTGTGGGCAGGTTTTAAGAAGTTTTATTTGGTACATTAAATTTATATAGTCTCATTTGTTAGACATTCGCTGTAGAAGTATGTTACTTGGTACATTAAATTTGTGTGTTCTCATTTATTAGATGTTCGCTCTAAAAGTATCTTGGCAGCTTAAAGTTGAACAAAGAATGCTGGCAAACTACTAATAAGTGGCATATAGAAACTGATTAAAATAGTAAATTTGAAAACTTTAGACACATGCACATATATATAGCTTTTCTGCTTTTTGATGTGAAAGAAATGCATATTGTAGAAAATATTGCACAGGTAAATAACTAGCAACAACTACTTTCATTGTAGAGATAATCACATTAACATTTTGATTTTTTTTTTTGATGTTTTTTCTTACCTTATCTGAGTACATATTATAAAATTGTGATAATATTGTATATAGAGTTGTGTATGTTAGGAACCTGTTTTATTCTTTAGAGAAAACCTGTTGTTCCTCTGGGTAATTATGTTAGTTTGCTATAGCATTTGATTTGTTAGTAGCTTTTTATAACTTTTTTCAATTATAGTCTTAAATGAAATTAATCTGTGGTTTTGTAAAATGCTTTTTTGTTAGGTTGTAGTGTTACTGTCATACAGAATTATATGGATATACATTGATGTGTTGGTGCATGTATTCTCAATGGAATGTGTAGATTAGGAATTACATCTTTAAAATTTAAAAGAACTGTTACATAAAATAGCTCATTTAATTTGTTTCACTTTTCTATTATGAAAATTTTCAAACGTGTTGAAGATGATGGTATAATCAACTATGTACCTATCACCTAGTTTTTAAAAACTCTTGTATTTTTTCATACTTGCTTTATCAGTATTTTTTGGAGTTGGTTTATTTGTGTTTTGCTGACATACTTTAAAGCAAATCTCAAGGAGCATGGTATTTCTCTCCTATATACCTTAGTATGAATCCCTCATGGAAAGACACGGATGTACCTAATCATAATACCATTGTCATAGCTAACAAAATTTGCAATAATTCTTCCATAGCATTTAATTCCCAGTTTATGGTTAATTTTCTCCAATTATCCCCAGACTTTCTTTGGTATAGTTCATTTGTCCAAGTTAAGATCCAAATCAAATTCAGGTTATTTCACTTGATTTTTAAATCTCTCAAGCCTCTTTTAAACTAGAAAAATCCCCTTATCTTCCCTAACCTGGTTTTGTTTTCTCATGTCATTGATTTGTTGAAGAAGCAAGATTATTTGTCCTATGAGATACCACACACTGTGGATTTGACGGATTACTTCCTCATCATGTCATTTAACTTTTCTCTCCATTGTATAGGTTGAACTTATCTAATTAGGCATTAGATAACATTCAGTTTCAACATTTTTGGCCACGAGCAATACTGTATGGTTTCTATTTTATCACACCAGAGTCCATTAGTCTCTGATTGCTCTTCCGGTAGAGACACTATAATGGATAGGTGGCTTCAGGATGGGGTCGGCAGCAGCAGTTGATGTATACGTACACTTTTAAAACCTTGTCATTCTATGTTTTGTTCTTTTTGGTCTGGTTTTCCCTTGAAATTCTCTATTCAGGATTTTCTTATTTTTTAGCTATTATATTATAATTTTTAAATCATTAAAAATTCATTATATAAGTCCTTTCATTATCTATTTAGTTTACTTATGTATTTTACTTCCTTTTTTAAAACATTGATTCTTTAGTGATACCATTCTGTCGAAAATTTTTTTAATTTTAATTTTCCTCTTGGACCAAGTAGTTGGTAGTAAATTTTTTTTTTTAAAGTTAGTCTCTGGTCTTACAGTATTGTGAGCAGAAAATATATTTCTTGGCTTGGCACCCTTAGCACAATGGTTATGGCGCCAGCCACATACACTGAGGCTGGTGGGTTCGAACCCAGCACGGGCCAGCTAAACAACAATGACAATTGCAGCAAAAAAATCGCCAGGCATTGTGGCAGGCACCTGTAGTCCCAGCTATTTGGGAGGCTGAGGCAAAAGAATCGCTTAAGCCCAAGTGTTTGAGGTTGCAGTGAGCTGTGACACCACGGCATTCTACTGAGGGCAATATAGTGAGGCTGTCTCAAAATATATATGTATTTCTTAATATTTACCAATTTTTAAAAAAATACACCAAAGATTTTTTTAAAAAAAAAGAGGTGGGTGTTCTCTTCAGGGTATGCTATTTGATATTTTGTCAGTGCCTGATTAATTACACTATTTAAATCTAGCCTATTTATAATAAATCTGATGGACAAATCTCTCTAATTTTGATTCTGTCAGTTTTTCTTTGTATATAAAATGTGTTTAAGTGGTAACTTTTGATGGCTTAGATTCTCTTAATGTTATGAGGATGTAACTGCAAAGTATGAGTAGTCCCCAAGATTACCCTCACATTTGGTAATTGGCTAGAATTCAGTGCAGCTCTGTTGTACTGTCATTTATGGTTTATTACAGGGAAAATGCACAGATTATAATCAGCCAAGTGAACAGGCACATAGAGCAGGGGCTAGGAACATTCCAGTCATGGAATTTCCAGGTGTCTCCCAGAGGAATTGTGGACTGTGCTGACTTTTCTGATAACAATGTGTGACAACACACATGGAGTACTGCCATCCAAGGAAGCTATCCAAGCCTTGGTGTCCATATTCAGAGTCTTTATTGGGGCTTTGTCATATAGACATACTTATGTCTGACCTCAGTCTCCACCCCTCAGAAGTTCAAGCTGATACTGAGTGACCAAAAGTCCTCACCATAAATGACATTATTAGACTATCTAATGTGACTGAAGACCCACAGGTAAATGAAACACTTTTATCAGGCAGAACATTCTAAGAATTTATAGATTATCTCCCAGGAGCTGAGGGGAAAGGCCACACCTTTGGGGGGTAAGATTAAATATTTTACTGAACAATAATATTGTGTTAACATTTTATATACTTATTTTTGTATACATTTGTTTACTATATTACTTATGTATTTTTATAATCTTTTGGGAATTTTGTTTTTGACATGTGTCTTAGAAGCAATATGTGGCAGGATTTTTATTTTTTAAATATCATTCTGATGCCTTTACCTTTTCATAGAACAATTTAAGCCATTAACATTTATCATATTGAACATTTTGTTCTATTTTCTTTTTCTTCAATTACATTTTGTTCTTCATTTTTTTTTCTTCTTTGCTACGTAGGCTATACTGTTTGCATATTTGAGAACATTTTATTTGGAACATAAAGGTATATCTTTTATGCTATATCTTTTAAACTCTGGAAATGTCTCTTAACTTCATATAGGACAACCACTTAGCTGTAAGAGAATAATTTTATGAAGACATTGATCCAGTGACTTTTAGTGTTGTAGAAACAAAATCCTTAGGCAGCATGATTCTTTATTTGTTGTAGGCCAGTTGCTTGTTTTTCTGCCTAGCTAAATGCTTAAAAGATATATTTGTTTAAGGGTGGGCATGGTGGCCCACACCTGTAATTCCAGCACTCTGGGAGGCTTGGTGGGTGGATTGCCTGAGCTCACAGGTTCAAGACCAGCCTGAGCTGGAGTGAGACCTAGTCTCTAAGAAGAGGTTATTCCAGACACTGGAATAGCTGCGGTTCAAGCTACTTGGGAGGGAGGCAAGAGAATTGCTTGAGCCCAGGAGTTTGAGGTTGCTGTGAGCTATGACATCACAGCACTCTATGGAGGGCAACAAAGTGAGACTCTGTCTCAAAAAAAGAAAATAAAATAAAAAATATATATTTGTTTAGCCTTGAATAAAGAAAAGAAAAAAGAAAGGAAAACCACCTTTGTGGGAGATACTGGAATATAGGTCTTATTTTGATTCATTTTATCTACATTCAGTAAATCTTAGACTTACCTATGGACTTACACTTTTAGTTTTTAAAACTTCGTTTTTTTTCTGGTATGATTTATAGTTTGTCTCTGAATGATCTTTTATGAAAATGTCACTCCTTTGCTTCTACCTTGTGGGGTGCCTAATACCCTTTCTGTTTTTCTGTGAACTGCTCAGTTGCCCAGCAGAAATATGCCTTTCTCAGTTTCCTGTCTGAGATATGGGGAAAATTGGTCTCTAAATAGTTGTAAAAGGAATGAGTTATGAGAGTAATGGGGAAACAGAGCTATAGTCCTGAAGATAGTTACAAATACGTTTGAAGATGTTTCTGGTCTCTGCCATCCATGTTACACAGTGAGGTAGAGATGGAGGGGATTCATGTAAATCAAACACCTTCTCTGCTCTGCTCATCAACATCTTTGTTATTTTCTTTGAGTGGACCCTTCATACCCAGCCCATATCTTTTTTTCTTTTTAGTCCATCCAGTAGGTGTCCCATTAGTAACTTAGTTTTAAGTTTTTATGCCATTCTCAGTTTTGATTTTCCTGTGTGTACTCATGTGTATTTTGGTTAGAACTTGGCAGGTAGTGTGTCTGGAATAACCTCTTAGCCAGTGTTAACCTCGGTATGTTTAGCATATTTTTTTTCTTTACTGTATCTTGCAGAAATATTCCCAGCACCAGACTTCACTTTTCCATGGCCTTCACTCTGTCATTCCCTTCCATTCTCTTGAAATCAGGAGGAGCGGTGGGTTCTCAGCAGTTATCGCCCAGCCATTCCTCCAGGTGGTGATGGTGTTCATGGAGCACGATGGTAAAGGCTTTCCTGTGCTCCTCAGGGCCTTCAGATCACCTTCTCTGTTCCAGCAATCACTTCCAAATGCTCCTGGAGCTCCTGGTACTTAGTAACCTATACAGTCACTTGATTTTAGTGGCAAGGCCAGGATTACCACTTGCTTCTTTCAGGAGCAGCTGTGCGCCCCACTGTACAAATGTGTATTCTTTATAAGACACTGGGAGTAAAAAGGCCAAAGCAGAGGGAAGGACACATGTTGCTCACTGCTCTGTTTGTCCTCTCTTTCATGTTCCTTTTATTGCTGCTCCTCTGGGTGGTGTGAGCCATACTGATTTTTTGATACATTCTGTTTTTAGTGACTGTTGATGTAGGAAGGTAATTTAGGCAGGTGTGTTATCTAGGACAATTATCTAAGTCAGGTGTGTTATCTAGGACAGTTATCTAAGTCAGAATGGTTTTTACCTGATAGTCTTTTATAGAATAGTGGAAATTATTATTTGTTGTTTTCTTCTTTATAACTGGGGAAAGAAAGAAATCACAGATTACTTAACCAATTCAAATATGTGACTTAACTAGTCTGACAAAAGTTTGGTAAAATAAGAAGTGGAAACTAAATGTTTGAAAGGCTTTTTATAAGTTTAAGTTATTAATGCATCTTACCCTAACCCTTCTTCATCTCCTACTTTAGTAAGTATAATCCTTGGAGACTGGCATGCAAACCAAATTAGGCCATAGCCTAGCTTTATTATACATGGCTGTGTTTTCCAAGGGTTCCTTTAAAAGAAAAAAGATGACGATAGGATAGAGGGTTGTGTGTGGCCACAAAGCCAAAAGTATTTACTGTCTGGCTCTTCATAGAAGTGGTTTGCCTGTCCCTGATCTGGCTTGATTATTTGTCTCTCACAGGCCAGCAGTAATGTACAGTGATTAGAGCATGCACCTAAGTTTGTGTCTGGCTCTGGATTCTGCGTATACATACACATCATATCGTAGTGCCTTATATAAATGCATGGTCAGGTATTATGAAGTTGTTTTGATTGAAATTGTAAGTTTGACTTCCACATTTTATTGGAGAGTTAAATAAAAGAATCAATTGGCATTCTTTCTATAACCCTGATTTTTCTTGGAATGATATTTTATATAGACATTGTTGTCTCCTATATATAAACTTATGATGTTCAACTGCTTCACATATTTAAGTTTTAATAGATTAGAAAAAATAACAAACCTGTGATCATGTACCAAGTTGCTTACTGAGTTATTCTACTTAAAAATGTTTTCAGAGAAAATAAAAGGTCAAGTGAACCAGACTTTGGGTTATTTGGTTTAATTTCCTGGAAAATAGGATTGCCTTTATCAGATCCCAGTGTCTCTGGGTCCTCATGCTCGGCTGACAGCTTGACAGTGGCTCTGCTGTGGTGGAGATGGGCGGGAGGGAGTTGCTTTGTCAGCAGAAAGGACTGTAAACCGAGCCGGGGAACCAGGGTCACCTCATCTTGACCTGCTGATCAGTGATGGGTTTTGTCAGCATCAGAGAATGTGGCGGCATGACTTCCTTTAAATGCTGACTTTGACTTAGAAGGTAACATTTGAGGCAGGGCTACTGCAGGGTGCAGTATCTTACTGCCCTGGAGGAACCACACGCAGTGCCCCCTCAGTAAAACTGCAACATGTGCCGAGTTTTCTTTTGCAAACAGTATTGTCATAAAATCATAGCAGGATCTAAATAAAGAACGTGAGCAGATTTGCCTATATACAACATGGAAATCTTTCTAGTTTAGCTTTTTAATACTTAGGCATAGTCTATACCCTTTCCTTAAAGATAGGGCAAGAAGTTCTTTTCTATTTAACTTAACAATTTGAACTTCAGTTTAAGATTTGACATGTGGAAACATGTCATTGTTACCACAAAATCTAAATTTAAGACATTAAAGAAATTATTTTCTCTTTATTGTGAATCAACCAAGATAATTAAAAATACAGTGGTTGTTTTTTTTTTTTTTTTAAATGATTTCTTTTTCTTCCTGTGAATGTCTTTCTTCAACAGAGTACAATCTGTTTATTTTATAATATTAAACAAAAGTTCAAGTGGCTTTCCAAAAAAAAAAGAAAAAAAAAAAAAGGATAAAAAAGAGCAAGCTCAGAATTAAAAACTAATTAAAAGGAACAGAAAAATAGATATCAAGCATTGAGAATGTGTTCTTAGTATGCTTGAGGACTGAATTTGAGTCAGTTTTCTGACCACTGAGTCAAGGGAAATACATTGAATTATATACCTCTGATCAAAAGAAATACATGTCTTTTTGTTTGTTTGTTTTAACTTAAATCTGCCACCTGTGACTGGTGGATTAAGAAGAACCCATAGTTCCTTTGAAGAAAGGGTTCTAACTTACTATTTGAATGTTATGGAATAGGTATCATATAAAGGGGGTGTTCATTTCAGCATACTAGTTGTGAAGGCCTTTGAGTTAAACATCCTACATTAGTCTTTTTGCTGTAGCAAGTTATGTGAAAAAAATCCTGTGTGTTTTAGCAGCTATTATTTTCTTGAAGAGAAGCCTCTTTTCTTTACAACTGAATGCAGTTCTCAATTGATATGAGTATATTATTCTCATTCTATATGTGTGAAAACAGAAGCTTAGACAGGAGAAGTTGCTTGCTTTACTCTTTAAGGGGAGTTTGGGGTTAGGTTTTATGTGCTGAGATCAGGCAGCTTTAGTGCACCTTTTGGGTTTGGCATTGTGACCTTGGGCAACTTGTTTTAATTTCATGGAGCCATGGTTTTCTCATCTGTAAAACAGAAAAAATTTGGAAGCTATGGCACACTGGCTTCTTTAAAAGATGACAAATAGATATAAGAAACTTAGCTTATATGTTCATGGCTCAATTGATGTTTGCATTGCTGTTTTTAATTTTTTATATATACTTTTGAATTTGAAATTAATTGTATTTGACCATTTTGTTTTGAAAATTTTCCTAATTCTTCACCCTTAAATAAGCTTTGTTCTGTTTAAAATATATTCTCTTCATAGGTAAAACAATTTTTAAATATAAATTACTAAATGATTTCCTTAGAATCTTTATCAAGTTCAGGCAGACATAAATCAATAACAGCAAAAAACGCCAATGTATTTAATGGGCACATCTGTGGTTAATGTTTGGTAGATATTGCTAGGTATTAGTTGGGAACCCTCAGAGAAATAATTTATTGTACAATGAATGATATGTATTTTGCCATGTGTTTTAAGGTTGAAATTAAATGTTTTGAGCTTAGTAAACTCAAAATAATAGTATTCCTATTTTGTAAATGGTGAAATTGAAGAATAAGAATGACTTTCCTGTGGCCAAATGGAAGTTATTAAAGGTTTGCTATCCCTTATCTGAAATGTCTGGGACCTGGAGTGTTCCATATTTCTGAGTTTTGGCTTGGAAAAGCTCAATCTATAGTAATAAGACCTACGACATCTAAAGTATTGCTTTTCTTTTTCCATTTTCTTTTTTAATTCAGTTGTTTTTACCACTCAGTCTTGAAGGTCAGGTGATTGAGCATGTGTAGAATGTACTATTTTAATAATGTTAAACTATGAATAACTTAGATGTGTGTCTCTTGAGTACATTGCAGAGTATGGCATATTTGTGCTCCTTTCCAGCAGAGAAAATAATAGGACCATTTTTAAAAGCTGTTTAAAAATGTCATTTTGATGTAATATAGTCCCACCCTTTAAAATGGCCTGCATTTTAACAAGTTTTTTTTTTTTTTTTTAAGCCATCCATCAAAAACTAGAAGCGGATGGAACGGAAAAAGTTGAAGGATCCATGACGCAAAAGCTGGAGAATGTTCTGAACAGTAAGTTTTATCCTACTACCCAAAACTATTTATGGACTTTATAACAAGCTTTAATATAGTTCTTGGACCTGATTTTACAGGACAAGGCAGTAAGTTGCATTTTAATATTTATTTTTAAATAGTAGTGATTTAATGAATATAAAAGAAAACAGAAGCATTGAAAATGAATGTTCTGTTTCTGTTTGCATTTTATTTGTGAGAAATCATAATTTGAAAACAAGCCAATATACTTCTTAAGAAATAAAATTTGCCACCATAAAACAAACTGGCATATAAATAGTATCATCAAAGATAGGAAAGCACTGCGGCAGTTGCCAGGATTGTCATTGACCAAGAATCTGGAAAAGCCATCGTCAAGTGTCTACCAGTGTTAATGCAAATAACCTCGGCTTTAGAATGACAGATACTTAGGTGCCATTTATTTGTTTGCACCATGCCTTTTTCCAGAAAGTATTTAGGCAGCTGGATTTTTAATAGTATATCTAAATCTGAGACATTTTGTAAAAATTATAGGCCCAGGAAAAACTGGTATGTTGAAAGTTTTGGATCTATCCACCTGCTCTTTTGTCTTTTTTCTGACATCTGAGATTTTAGCTACTGATTTAGAAGGAACTCATCAGGTGAATTAATCCTTATTATACTATTAGTGACTTTTCTTTCATGCATGTAGTTAATATTTGATATGAAGCAATAATACCCATAGGAATCTCCTTGTTTTTAAAATAAAATGATTTCATCCTGAAGCAAAGTTAAAAATAAATGAAAAAAAATTAAGAAACCTGACATCAGATTTTTAAAGATTCTATGAATGTAGGATTGTGATAAGAAGTTATTTTTGTACTTCTAGCTTAATATAGTCTCATGAGTTGAACTCTCTGAGTCTTTATTTAAGTATCTGTTCAGAAAACTGAAGAATCCTGAATAAGAAAGTATTTTCTAGGAAGAAGCTTTAATATGATGTAAGCGTTCATTGGTAGTGGAATGTGAGTATTTGGATTTCATTCTCAATTTATGAATTTAACAGTATTTAAAGATATTTTCCCTATTACTATTACTTACCTGGAGGTTTTGACTTGGGTTTGTCTTTGAGAACCAACTTACCAACTTCATTCGAATGGATATGTTTTGAATTCAGCTCAAACTTATTGAAGTTCTTTCTATATTAGCATAGTCAGACATTTTAAAGGTCTTAGAAAGTTATTTTCTACTCAGGAATGTTATTTGCACTAAAGAAGTTGTTATGAAACAAGGATGTCTATGAAAAAATAAGACTACTTCAATAACTTTAAAAAGGTGACTTATAGGAACAGCTGACATAATAAATATATCATTGTTATCAGTAAAAGAGATACTTGCTAAGATTTGGAAAATACTAAGGCTTAACATAGTGTGGTAATGTAATTTTTTTCTTTTAAGGAGTAGTTTGGGAAATCCTCCCTTGGGACTTGTATTAAAAATTGTAAGGGAAATTGTTTTACTTATATTCATTTATAACCATGAACTTTTCCAGAAATGTGTCATATTAACTTATTATTGAAGTTTGCTCTTTCTGGATAAAGTTGGTCTTGACATAAATGGTCACTTCTTTACGAGAGATTCCTTTAGGATTTTTTGGTGTAAAAATTTTCATAAAACATTCCTTTGTAACAATCCCCTTTCCAGAAGCATTCTTTATCCACATGATGTTGATATTTGCTATTTTAGGATAAGGTCTTGCTAATTAAGTTCAACTTGACAAATATTTATTTATCCCTGATTGTGTAAAATCTGGTGCTTGACCAGTCTGGGATACAGAGCTGGAAAGGACGCACTGTAAAAGCGTCTCCTGCCCAGTTGAAGGTTTCATGATTATTCAGGGCTTCAGTATTGTAGAACCACTGGAAAAAACACAGCAGAGAATTAAAATTAAGAAAAATTCCATCATCTGCAGTTTTAGAAATTTAGTTTATTTTTTTTTTTTTTGGAAAAGAAGGAAAAAAAGAATAAATGAATGTGAATGGAATGTAGTTAAGTTTGCTTAAAGTATTACTTCTTTTATTATAGGTATAATTATATACTAATTTATATGAATTTTTTTTTCTTTAGTGTTTTAAAAAGAGTTTTAAGAAGTTTGGGCAATCTTTCTCACTTTAAGCTGAGTTTGTAAAGGATGGAAGTAGCTGAAGGAAACTTAGCCTGTTTTGTTTAGAGTTTATCAATGTTGACACGTTTTATTGAAATTGTTTTTATTTTCATTGGCATGTGTTTTTCATGTTTGCCTTTGAACTTAATAATTCCTTCTTGACTTTAAGCCAGAAATGACTGGTTTATTTATATCAGATTGACACATATTCCAAGACCATAGAACAGCACTGTTCAAGGGGACTTCTGCAATGTTGAAAATGGAGCTTCTGAGCACTTCATGTGCTTAGTACAGCAGAAGAATTGAATTTTAAGTTTTTATTTAATTTTAATTAACTTAGCTTTGAATCAAAAAAGCCCTGTGTGTCTAGTAGCTTCTTTATTAGACAATACAGGAATAGATGATGCTGTGTAAGTGTTCATCATCACATTTGTGGTAGTTAATAGCTAAAACATACTAATATTATACATAAGGGTTAGGCGTTGCTCTGAATAGTCTCCATATATTTAGTCCTCAGAACAACTCCTTCAGGTCTATGCTAGTCTCTTCATTTTATATATGAAAAAGCTGAAGCCCAGAAGGGTTAAATGAGCTTTATACATAAGGTTATAAAGTAAGAGGCAGAGCTGGGAGATATGTCCAGAAATCTGACTCCAGACTTGTCCTTTGAAGTATAGGTGGTCCTTGCTGTGCATGGTTTGGACAGGCACAGATTTCAGTTACCACAGTGTATTCGCCTAACTGCATAAAGTACAAAGTTCCCACTAGCTCTTCAGTCCACAGATCACTATGTAAAGAATGGATGTGCGCACAAACAACCACGTTTCTTCCTTCAACATCCATCAGTGACTGTCATTGAGTGTCTGTTATCAGTTCACACACAGACCGCAAAGCTTGCAGCTGTGCTGCTCCCTTATCTCCCCGTGGTAGACCCATGTAATGTTTTACAAAAATGAATAATCAAAAGAAAGGACTGGCTCATAAAGATAAAAGTGCATCAAAAAGTGATAACAGTGCACATGAAATTAAAATCTAGCATAAATGGAGTTATAGAAAAAATAGCTGACAGTGGGAATGTAGATCCTGCTGCTGTTCAAGACCCGAGGGGAGCTTGGGCCAACAGGAATGGGAAAGTGTTTGTGAAGAAAAAGATGAGAGCCCAGAGGGAGTGATGCTCAGAGGAACCCTCAAAGGTATTTCACAACATTGAAAGAGCAAAGATAAAATGTCAGAAGCTGGATGGTGCCTGTGGCTCAGTGAGTAGAGCGCCAGCCCTATATACCAAGGGTTGCAGGTTCGAGCCCAGCCCCTGCCAAACTGCAACAAAAAATGGCCAGGCGTTGTGGTGGGTGCTTGTGATCCCAGCTGCTCGGGACGCTGGGGCAGGAGAATTGTCTAAGCCCAGGAGTTGGAGATCGCTGTGAGCTGTGATTCCACAGCACTCTACCGAGGGTGACAAAATAAAGACTCTGTCTCTAAAACAAACAAACAAAAAAACAATGTCAGAAGCTGATTCACACTTAGAAAGGATATAATAGTTTGTCAAAGCATAGAAAATATGCTTAATAGATACTATAAATTTTATGGGAAAAAAAGCAGGTAGTCTAGATAATTTTTTCTACAAAGAACTAAAATACTTCCAATTTTAATGTTTCCAATGTTTTAAATTATAGTGTACTAAATAATAGTTTTACTATTTTTATTTTCCTATTCATTTATAACTAATAGCAAGCAAGCTTTTAATATTTAAAAAAATTTTTTTAAAGTCATGGAACAACTATGATTTTCCCATTGATTATTATTAAGATGGCTATGCTGGGTTTCAGCTAATAGAGCCATTGTTACAATCTTGCATGCTGTCAAAAGCAAGGCCTGCGTGTACTGCTCTATACCACCTTTCTAGGATGAACACTGTCAGTGATTCAGAGAACTGATCTGTAATCATTTAGTGAGCACATGTTTGTTTTATTCTTGGGATATAAAGATAAAACTTGTTCTTCCGAGAGATTATAGCCTAATGGAAAATAGGGACATATAAGCAGGTGATTGAATTCTGGTGTGATAATACAGTACTGGGGTGTTCTTGGGATGTGTCTGGAGCCTGCACAGGGAGCAGAGAGTAGAGAGAATATTGGGGAGGTGGAGTGGTCACAGGAGCCTTAGGAAGGGAGCAGGAAGTACCCAGAGAAGCAGAAGGTGGTGGTAGGTAGCTGAGTGGAGGGATACAGATGTATCCCGGCAGGGCAAGTAGCATGAGGGGAAGGACTGTGTCTGAGAGGAGATGGCTGCAGACCAGGAAGCCACATCCCGGGTGGCTAATGTGCACACATGGGAGTTGAGGCTGATTTAATGTTAGATGGAAGAAAAGGAGGTTGTCACTGATGACTTCTAGATTTCTGGCCTCAAATGGAGGAAGAAGTAGCGTGTTTGAGGCATGAGGAGAGAAGTGGAGAGGATGTTCAGCTTGGTTTATAACATGTTGCATGTGAGATGCTGAGAGTAATAGTGGTGAGTACCTTCCTGGCTCTCAGTACTTCCTTACTGTGTCACAGTGGGCATGTTGAGGGTTTTAGTTGTTTCCTCCATAAATGAGGGTAAAAATAGCAACTGTGTTACAGAGACATAAGCAAGTGCAAATGCTTTAACATGTAGAAAATGTTTAGAATAGCACCTGGCATACAGTAAGTGCCCAATATACATGTATTGTATTAGCTGTCATTATTGTATGTCTAGTGAAAATATTTTTAAAGGTAAGTTTTAAGCTCACATATACATCTTATGATATAGATTTGGGAGTCACCTGCATACAGATGGTGGTCAAATTAACAGGATTGAATGATTTATGGTACTACATGTAAAATTAAAATAAGAAAGCCAAAGCTTTTGAACACATTCATCAGTGGATGTGTCAAGTATATAAAAAAGAAACTACTCAGTGGTTGCTAGTAAACTTTTGACAAATGGCATTCAAAAGAGAAAAAGAAGAAAGAGAAAACCCTAATATTAGTATTTCTCAATTTCCAAAGTGGAATCAGTTGATTTCAAGATACTGCCAACTTGACTTGCAAAGAAGTTGAAGAGCAATGCCAACAATTGGCTCTGGAGAGTGGTTCAGAGCTGACTTCAGCTCGTCCCTCATCTCCAAGACTCAAGTCCTGTGTGCTTTACACACAGCTATAGGATTCACAGTCAGGTGTGGTAGTGTAAATAAGCATTGCATACCATTCATGTAAGGCCATTGTGGTATAGATAGCAGCCTATCTAGTCATTTTGTAGGATCTGTGGAAACTGAGTCGCATACAGCAGGTCGTTAGGTCTCTTTGTGGTCCTGATTTTGCTATGCATTTGAGTACACATTTTAGTTACCTTAATTTTCCAGGTTACTCTAATATTTCGTTTCCTAATCTTGTTCAGTTCGCCTATTCCTGAGATAAATTGTGTTGTGATGGGAGCTGGGTAAAGGTTCCTCTGTCCTACCTCTGACCCCCCAGTTCCCATCAAGCAGAAAGCACAGATTAAAAATCACTTCTGTGACCTATTGTCTCAAGTGTCAGTACCAAGGAAGGGACTAATAAGGTCACTTTGAAATTAGAGAAAGTATAATGTTTACTTTAAATAAACATGCTTGAGATTATAAGACAGCATTAGCATTACAGGGCTAGGTTTTATAGATGACAGGAATTCCTGGCACACTTAAAATGTTTTTTGGCTGCTGAAGATGCAAGATTCCTAGGCAGGTGTGAGTCTCATTGGTTAGTGTGCAGTGCTACAGTGACTTTTATTCCCATCTTTATAGAAAACGATACTACTCTACATTGCCCAGCAATGGTGGCAGCGCCTTATTGTGAATTCTTGGGGTTCATGTGCAACTGATACAATCATAGTCACCGTCCAGATTAACTGGTGTTGAGACCATCTTCAGGAGAGAAGAAGGGACCAAGTTTCAGGTCTAGGCTTGCCCAGGCCTGGTAAATGTAGACCAAGGTTTGTGCTGCAGCCTGTAAGGCCACAGCTTTGGTTTCCATGGATAGCTTCTAGGTAGACTTGTTTGAAGGCTGCACACTGGATGCTCAGACCCCTACCAGCTGTCCTCAGATCGGATGTTCTTGGTATGCAGAAGTAGGGGAGAATGTGTGAGGATTATTGCATGCAGGGGATTTTTTTCAGATGACTTTGTGGATGGCTTCCTCATGAATGAAGAGCACCCCTTTCATGCTATGGGTTTGTTTTTTATTAGTAGCTTTAGAGAAGAAATGCATTCTGTGACCTGCTGGTGACTTTTTATCTATTTGCAAAAGTCTTGGTTTCACAGCTCTCTTTATCTTTTATTGCTGGATATATCATCTAGTTATCAAAGAGTTATGAACTATAATTTTATTGTGATTACAGTAGATTTATAGACAGAAAAATTTATAGACAGAAGTTGCTTATAAATTAAAGTTATAATTATCAGTGTTAAATTTTCCTTATGTAAATACATGTAGTTTGGCATAAATAATAAAATTATAATTTTATAGTTTATAATTCTTGCCTATAAATTTTTCCTCATAAAGTGTACATTTTGCTTGTTTTCATACGTTAGAAGTGCTAAATATTAGTTGGTAATTTTTTACTACATTAAAAATAAGAAAAATCTAATTTTGAACTCTTACACTTTTTGTCCCAGATTCCTTCATTATGCCAAAAAAAGAAAAGGGCTTGGTAATTTAACATTCAAACCCTACACTTAAGTGATTATCCTTTTTAAATGATTCTAGTCCCCTATTTATATTCATATTTGCTCATTTATGAAGCCTCAATTTATGAAATTTTTAAATGACAAACACTTTAAAATAATTTTCTTTGAGGGAAAAAAGTTCTAACCCTAGTCAGATTTCAAATATTCATTTAGCTTCCATTATGTCATTTGGTGGCAAGAAGGAAATAGATTTTTTCTCATCTTACAGTAGACGTTTAGTATTCTATATTCAATAGCATGTCATGAAAACAGCTATCTTGACAAAACAAAGTTTTTATTTCAGGCCTTTAAAATTTCAACAGAATTTAAACATTATTTAAATAAAACAATCATGTTACAAAGACGACTTTTAACACAATCAGGCCACCCACGGTGTGGACTAGAGTATATGGCATGTAAGCCACCCAGTGAGACTGAGGTCATGTTTTCATCTTTGCTTAAAGTATAGTCACTAGACCAGATAATGTAGAAACTTTTTATAAGCAGCGATCAAACAACCGAAAACAATTTATCCTTTTTCTCCCCTTTCCTTGTGGCTAAATAAAAATAATTCAGAAGTTATAAAATTTAAACTATTTTTGTATGCAGCAAATTTTGAATTAGATAAAGCATCTCTTTCACTACAGTGATTCATATAGTTTGAGGTCTTTTAGGTTAAAAAAACTTATGAATTGTCCAGTTCATGTATAATTTTATAAGAATTAGTGATTTAAGAACTGTTAATGATGCTGTGTTCAAGTTTGTCATATTAAGTTGCTTGTATAATTTTCTGTGTCTGCTATCTAAAAAGATAATTCCACCAAGAAATGGGATTAATTTTAAAAATATTTCTTTTGAGGAACTTTTCCCAAAACTATTTTTCTTGTTTTATTTGTGACTCCATATGTAGATATTGAACCCGTGAAATTTAATGTACGTGTGTGTGCATGCATGGGTATGTGTGTGTTTACCCTATTGTCCGAAGTAATGAAATAACCTAAGGGCCCATGATTGCTATAAAATTTAGAAGCGTAACTAAAATAAATGTAGGTTCATGTTAGAGAATTTATTTGGGTATGGTAAGTATGGTTGTTTTTATATTGGATACCATTCTTAACATATGAAAAGACTTAGGGAAAATGGAAATTTTATTTTAGCAAACTGTAAAAGATTTCCAGTATAGCTAAGTTTAAAAACATAGTCTGTTGACTTTTAATGTAAAGCTATAATAGTGGTTTAACATTTTGTTTCTAGTGCCCAGTTACACGTTTTCTGATTAAAATCAGCTTTCATCTAAGTTTCTTTTTCTCCTTTTAAAATAGGAGCAAGTAATACGGCGGACACATTATTTCAAGAAGTACTAGGTCGAAAGGACAAGGCAGATTCCACTAGAAATGCACTTAATGTGCTTCAACGATTTAAATTTCTTTTCAACCTTCCTTTAAATATTGAAAGGAATATTCAAAAGGTAGAGTACATATTTATGTACATGTGGGTATAGATGTCATAAATTTTAAAGATTTAAAATTTTTTTATATGCACTAAATGTCTTCATTATGCTTTATTGTTAGTCTCCAAAATGTTTTTTTTTATTTTTTTTTTTTAAGGGTGATTATGATGTAGTTATTAATGACTATGAAAAGGCCAAGTCACTCTTTGGAAAAACGGAGGTGCAAGTTTTCAAGAAATGTAAGATTTGTTTATTAATTTTAGATCTTCTACTTTCCTTTTATAGGAGGACTGTGGAATGTATTCTGTAAAGAATGTTATGTGAGTTTTAGTTTTTGTGTATATGGTGCTGTGTTTAAAATTTAAAACAATTACTTCAAAAATAACATTATGACTTTTCTTATTTGAGACGTAGTGAAAACGAGCAGTCACGATGGTAGGTTAGTCTCTGACATTCTTTGCCCTTTGTTAACCACAGTGCTATTAAAAAACATTTTTTACTGGAAAGAATCAATGACAGGTGTAGAGATGGAAACCTACATTTTAATCTTTCCTCTTGAGAAAGACAAATCAGTATGCTTATGATTACCCCGTTTCAAGCAAACTCAGAAACTTTTGAAATTCTCTCTAACGCCAGAGTTACAGAAAATAAGAAAAGCTTTAAATGCCCTGTGGTAGGTAAAGCCTTTTCAACTAAGAGGAGTAAGAAAGGCTTTATGAAATTCAAAAGTGATTATAAGTTCTCAGAAAACTTACTTTTTTTATTGTGGTAAAATTTACATGCAGTGAAGTGCACACACCTTACATGTTATAGGTCAGTGAGTTTTGACACCCATGTAACCTACACTGAGATATGAGTGTTGTTTTGATCACTCCAGAAAGCTCCCTTGTGCCTCTTCTCAGTTGATTCTCAGTTGATCCTTGCCCCCCCCCCCCCGAGAGCAACCACTGTTCTGTCTGAAATTTGGTTTTTAATTTTCACTCTGCAAATCCTTGTATATGCTTTTCTTTTTTAATAGATTATGCTGAAGTAGAAACACGGATTGAAGCTTTAAGAGAATTACTTCTGGATAAATTGCTTGAGACACCTTCAACCTTACATGACCAAAAACGTTATATTAGGTAAATGTCTTCTGTAAGAATTTTGATGAGTCAAACTTACCGTTTGGTACTGGATGCATCAGGCACCCTTTAAAGCTAATTTGAGGGAAATTAGGAGATTGATGAAATGATGAGAGGGAAGACAAATAGTAGTAATTTAGGGGTATCTGGTGTAGAATGCCAGAATTCTCCTGAATACTAATAAATTTGGGAGTGGCTATGAAGTACTCACATCTGAAGGATAAAAAATTACTGCTGATTTGGTGAAAGGAAAGGCAGCCTCATTGCTCAGTTACCTCCTCCTCCTGCTGAGCAGTGGTCACCTGACCCAGCGGGCTGGTGTGGGGGTGGCACCCTGTGTGCCCAGCATCTGTGAGGTAGGGGCTCCTGTGTGGTTCAGAGCAGAATACTGCAGGGCGAGACATCCTGTGTGCCTCACGAGTGTGCCATTGCTCAGCAGTAGAGGAAGTGCAGGAATGTGTTAGCCTCAACTAGCTGTCTGATTTGCAAGCCTTTCATGATCAGTAAAAGAGAAATGAAGTTACTAAGTGGGAATACTTAAAAAAACTAGCAGTCCTGAGGTGGACACCACGGGATATGAAGAGGAGCCCTTAGGAGGAGAGGAGGAGACAGTATTAGCACATGTGGGAGGACCAGCTGTTCACTTTGGACTATTTCATCTGTATGGACATGATAATGTGATTTGTGTCTCAGGGTAGCTATGCAGGTAATCAGAAATACATTAAGGATTTAACAGCACCTGGCACGTAATAAGTAGTCAATAAACTTTATGTATGTATGTAGTTTATACCAGGGTTTAGGACAAAGCTTGAAAATTTTAAGCCTTCTATATTTGCAATTAAAAAATATTAATCTTATTTTCTGCTGGAATATTTTGAGTATTGCCTTTGTTCTTAGAATAAGTTATTATTTTCCAAATTTACACTTCACTTGTCTTTGATTAGTGAAGTTTACTGAATGTTCAGTAATTATAAAATGGTAATAGATCATATATATTTATGTGTTGAAAATGATCTCTAGGGCAGAAAGAAGGTCTGACCTGAAAGCTGCTGCGTGTGCAGTTGTGGTGGGGACAAGGGCCCACACACAGACCTGTGTCCTAGGGATTGGGCACATGGTGGGAGTGTGAGCTTTGTCATTGGCAACACACTTGTGTTGACCATGAGGAAGTGACTAGAGGCTCTTGCTGGCAGTGGAATAGAGAGAGAGCTAAACTGCTTGCTCCCACTACGTGTGTGTGCAGTGCATGCGTGCCCTCTCTAATCTCCAACCCACCACGAACAGACACCTGTACAGTGCCCGTCATACAGGGGACAGGAGCAAAGCTTGCCAGGCACGCATGACAAGGAAGAGGACACTGGTTTTTCTGGTTCCAGAGCCTCCTTGCTTCTCTCTAAGCTCCCTCCGTAAGGAAAGATATACATGGGGGGAATTTTCCTGGCTTGTAGAAGCCAGGAAATTTAACGCTGAAAATAAACTGCATGTTAATTATCTAAATGCTTTATCTTCTACGTATGAAGAAGCAGAGTTCCAGGGAGGTTGAGCATCTTGCCTTGGGCCTGCAGGTGACCCTTGCTCTCTGTATTCCCCTCTGCTGCTTCACTGTTGGTGCTTTATGTATTTACTTCCCTATTTAGATTTATATTAAATTTGCCTACAGTAACGTGAAACTTTGTAAGTGCGCACTTTCTTTATGTAGTGAATTACCATCTAGATGGATAACTGATGTGTAGTTCTAATGGTTAACTTACTGGATACCATTTAAAGGTGGTACTGTTATCAAAGATACTTTTAAAGGGCCTATTTTACTGCTTTTTTTTTTTTTCTATTAGTTTTGAAGGTAAAAGACAAGAATGTCAATTTTTTTTTTTTTTGCAGTTTTTGGCTGGGGCTGGGTTTGAACCCACCACCTCCGGTATATGGGGCCAGCGCCCTATTCCTCACAATAGGACTCTGCTGTGATGGTTTGGCCTGGTTGCAGAAAGTTATAGTGAATCACACCAGCCGCTGACCACCATACAGTACAGCCGCTGACCGCCCGATTTATTTTTTAATGATTATTTTATTTCCAGTGCTTTGAAAAGATACTGAGCAATTCTATTACCTATTAAATTAAAACTTCAGTCAATAGTAAATAGAAAAATCAGATCAAAACCAAGTCAAATATCTGTTAGACTTTGAAGTCTATGGTGATAGGTACTAAGAACACCAAGTCGGGGATAGAGACTGCTTTGTCATCAACAAAAGTCCTTCTATATTTTCTTACACGATCAAGGTATGCATGATAGGTAAAATCAGATTACTCTTGCATTATCTTACTTTTGTTCACTATTATCTAATAATGTCTTGATGCTGGCGGGCAACATACTAGTAATTATAGCAAGAGGCAAATCTCTGTATGCTTCTTTCACAAGTCAGTGTGATCTCATCCCTGATAATTGTTAAAAATTACGTCAGAATATAGCTAAAAACTTAAGGTTTAACCTTTAAAATATGAGTCTACATTCATCATAATTAACATTCTTTGCCTATTTTCTCTAAAAAGATTTGCTTTAGAAGTATTTTTTATATGCAATTTTAAAAGAAATAGCAACAACGTGTATTCTAAACAATGATCTTTGAAATGAAACTATTTATTTTTAAGCTGCATAATAAAAAGAGGGACTTTTTGGAAGAGTGTAGCACAAGGTGTACTTTTGAACTGAAACACCCAAGAATTTCCAAGAGAACAATTTTATTTTTCTTATAAGGAGTTTTATAAAAACTCTCATACAAACTCTTTTTACTTCAATACCCATTAGTAAGATAGAAAAAGTCTTATTATTAAATTTTGCCAGGAAACGGTCAGCTTACTAAAGAGACTTATAGTTTAAAAAGTTACTAAGAAAATAAGCTTTTTGATTTCTCTTTCCATACTGCTATAGAAAGAGTTTTTAATATTGAATCATCTATATTTCTAATTAAAAATTGAAAGGAAACACCTTCACTAAAAGAACATTCCTATGTTTTACTACTGATAACCACCATATCTGAGGATTATTTGACTAAAGAGTTAGGAGAAAGTATTTGGAGACAAACAAGTCTATCTGGGAAGAATATAGAAACATCCTCAGCAAAAACAGATAAAATCACATGTTTTTTGGAAATAAAGGACACAATGTACTATTTGTTATATTTATATTTTATATAACAGAAGAGGAAAGAAATCCTGTGTGAGAGAAAGAAATCAGATTGGATTTTGGAAGCTTTGAAAATAAATTCCCTATGCCAAGCTCAAACATAATTTGATGCCTAATTGTAGTTTTCTACAGGATACTGTTCTCATGTATAAAGAGGAGTCCTCGGTAACTTCCTAATATGTGTAAAGTTCTTTCTTTCAAAAGTTTTGTCCGTTTTTATGAGTCTACTTTAAACTGTAATATCTCAGTGAATATTTATTCAATTTAATCGAAATAAGCGCCATTTGAATCAGTGCACTTTGCCAACGTAACACAAGTCGATTAATTCCATCGGCATAAAAATTGGGTGCTCAGGATTCGATGAAGTCAACAAAGGCCGTTTTTGCTAGGTCCTGATTGGCAAAGGTTCTATCGGTGAGAAAGTTGTCGAAGTGCTTGAGAAGGTGGTAGTCGGTTGGCGAGAGGTCTGGGGAGTATGGTGGTTGGGGCAGAACTTCGATGCTCAATTCCTTTAATTTTCGGACGGTGATTTGTGAGACGTGTGGCCGGGCGTTGTCGTGGAGCAGGATCGGACCTCTTCTGTTGACCAGTGCTGGCTGCTGCTGACGCAATTTTCGGTACATTTTGTCGATTTCCTCACAACAGGACTCTGCTGTGATGGTTTGGCCTGGTTGCAGAAAGTTATAGTGAATCACACCAGCCGCTGACCACCATACAGTAACCGTAATCTTTTTTTGGTGGGGTTTCGCCTTTGGGAAGTGCCTGGGTGGCTCATCGGTGTCCAACCACTGTCCTGAACGTTTGCTATTGTCGTAGAGAATCCACTTTTCATCACACGTAACGATCCGATCCAAAAAAGGATCGTTTTGGTTGCACAAAAGCAATGAAGAACAAACCTTGAAATGTGTCAATTTCTGCCGATTGTTTAAATCGTGGGGCACCCACTTTTCGAGCTTTTTGACCTTTCCAATACGTTTTAAACCATCAAAAACCGCATGGGAGCTGACATCCAGTTCTTCCACCATCCCACGCACCGTTTGTGATGGGTCAGTCTCCACCAGGGTCCTCAAATCCTCAGCCTGGATTACTCTAGATCGACCACTTCGGGGCTCATCTTTGAGGCTAAAATTTCTGGAACGAAATTTCACAAACCAACGTCGAACAGTGTGTTCATTAACACTATCATTGCCAAATGCCTGGTTAATTTTTTGGGCTGTTTCGGCAGCGCTTTGGTTCAATTTGAATTCGTAGAGAAAAATTGGCTGAAAATCGCTTAATGACATCATATAGTAATAGGCTGAAAAGAATAAAAAAAATTGAAAGTAGAAAAAAATGAACAGCATCAATGTATAGAGTACAAAATTCTCCATCGATCAGTGTATACCACGACACAGTAGAATAAATATTTATTGAGATATGGAGCTACAAAAACACATGACATTAAAACGGACAAAACTTTGAAACAACCTAATAACTGACACAGCACAGAGACACAGCCTCTTTGCAATCTGTAAATACATACATAGTCATAGGAAGGAAGAGATGGCAGCTCTTGGGCCACCTTTGGTGGCCTGTGTGTGTGAGCCATGCTGTGCTGTGGACTTTTGCAGTGACCAGGTGTCCAGTTCTCCTCAGCAGCCAGGCCCTACCTGTTGGCTTGTGAAGGTCAGGGTCCGTGGAAGAGTTCATCCTAAATGTGATACCAGATTTCTTCACAAGGTTTTATTTGTTGCTAGTCTATTATAAAATGGATTTGTTTCTCTTTCAATTAGCTGCTAATTTAGATGTCTGAGTAATACATAGCCACAACTAGAGAAACGTAGGAGGGAAGCATCAAGCATATCCCTGAGTGATTAGAATTTGGTTCCAGGTCACAGCTTGTAACCATTAATGACAATTTACTGTTGAATAAAAATCTTTACCCTCAAGACAAAAGACAGCTAGCTTACTGTTTAAGAATCATTTGAAGATAATAAATTCATTTGGACATGCTTTTCAAGTTGATGTAATTGTATTTGACTGGTTATTTAGTGAGGGCTGAGGACCAAATCTTGAATATTTGACAGAAATTTTTCAACTGAAATATATTTAGATTGTCTATATTGGTTTGGGTATTTTATGTACAAAGAAGACTTTAAATATTTTAATAACTATTCAAAAACTAAGAAAAACACCCTCTGCACGGCATTTTCTACAGAAATATTTTTTCAAACAGTCATGAATGAGTGTAGACCTTCCAGATGAGTGTATGTTGTTACCGACCTCTTTAGGTAGAGAAAGCAGCCTATGGTTTGCTTAGCCATCATTTAGCTCCTCGTAGAAAGCTGTGTCACACTGCCATCTCGTGGCCAGACTTCATACCAGGCCAGACTTCATACCAGAAAAGAATAAAAACCAGCTGAAATTTAAAAAATACTCTCCCAGTGTCCTCTGCAGTACAGGCTCCCACCTGTAGTTTAATGTAATGACTCTGAACTAAATAGAAGCACTCTTGTCAACTAAATGTAAATATTATAAAGAAATATGCTCACCAAGTAGATGAGATCACTACAAGTTATCTAAGTTTTATCATTACTAATTGCACGAAAATAAATTTGAATATATTTCATTGAGAACTAAATATTAAATAGTAGCATCAACAAATGCTTTACTAATTGATAAAATTTTTGTTTTTCTTTTTTTAAAGAAGTAATGATTTTAAATTGTACTAGCTTTTCTTTTGGCTTCGTTTTTAACAGAGGAAGCCTGCTTCATCAACCTGGGACTTGCTTTTTCAGGTATCTGTCAGACCTTCACGCCTCAGGTGACCCTGCCTGGCAGTGCATTGGAGCCCAGCACAAGTGGATTCTTCAGCTCATGTACAACTGCAAAGAGGGCTTTGTGAAAGACCTGAAAGGCAAGGGCTTCTCTTCTGATTTATTATGGTATTCTTTAACATCACTTTAATACATTTGGGAACTCTTTAACTGCTAAGGGCATGATTACCTAATTTTCTTGGTGTCTGTTCTTACTTTCTGTTTGTTTTATGGATTTTTTGAACACTGGTTAGCATTACATCTGAGAGTGAGTGAGAGGACAAGGATAGGAGAAAACTCTTTCCACTATTTTTTTTTTAATGCTACCTTAGGAGGCGACATGATGTTGTAGAAATGATATTAGTCCCTGATAAGTAATAGTCCTCTCATTTCATCAAATGTATGTCGAGCCCCTGCTCTGTAGCAGACACTGTGCCAAGTACTAGAGGGACAGTGAGTAAAACAGACTCTGTCCCTGTCCCACAGAGGCAGAGGAAGGGAGAGGCGTTAAACATGTAAGTAACTGAAGTAAATGTTGAGGCAAATGATAAAAAGAAGAATAACAGCATTTTATGAAGGGAAGTAACTGAGAAGAGTGCTTTAGATGGCTGTCTTAAAAAAGTATCTCAGGGAAGGCTTCATATTAGAAAGGACTGGAAGGATGAGTCTCAGGAGACTAGTCTGAGAACCGCACGTGCAAAGGCCTTGAGATCAGCTGGAAGTGAGAAGCCATAGCTGCATTTGCATGCAGGATTATTGACTTACAGTTTTATAATCCTATCATTAAACAAAATATTGAATGTATTGAGTGCCTGCTGCACTCCAGACAGTTGGGAGCACTGTAAGGACACAGCAAGGAGAAGGACAGACAAGGGCTTGGCTCATTCAAGCTCACAGAATAATGGGGAAGCAGGTGGGTAACAGACTGTTGGGACATAACATGCTACTTCCCAAGATGGGGAAGTTTTGAGTGCCATGGTGGCACTTAGGAACAGCATCTGATCCAGAGTTTGAGATTAGGGAAGTGACATTCTGGGATCCGAAGGAAGTGTCATCTGTTGTAAGAGCTGAAGGATATCTGTATCGGCTGGTTGAAATAGAAGAGAAGAGGCTTCATGAGCATTCCAGGAAGAGAAGGGAGAATGAGCACAGGGTTTTAAGTGAGAGGAGGCAGATCCTGTGAGGTTAGAAAGTGGAGGGGCCAGAGCGGCAAGTATTGAGGCTGGACTGAGGAGGCACTAGGGCCTGACAGCCTTTCTTGGCCACTCCCAGGAGTTCAGACTTTACCCAGAAGGCGGTAGGGGAGCCATTGAAGGATCTAAGCTGTGAAAAGACAGGAGCAGACTTGTTTTTTCAAAAGACAGCAGCTCTGACTTCCATGTGGTGGATGGGTGAGAGAGAACAAGCCCAGAGCAGTAGAGCCAGTCAGGAGGCTGGCACAATGAACAGGCATCTGACCTGGCATGGAGGTTGTGGGGCTGTAGAGAAGCCTTTGTGTTCCAGGGCTTTCAGAAAATAGGTGATGGAAAAATGAGAAGGAGAAAAGGCTGAAGGCATTCCTAGAGGTCTAACTATGGCAGTTAAGATGGTGTGTCCTTGAGTTAGGTAATATTGGGGAGAAAAAGTATCTCCCACTTTTTGTTTGGACAGGTTGATTTGAGAGTTGTCTGACATGGAAGGAGAGATCACCATTAAGTAGTTGGATTTAAAGAGTGAGAGATTTGAGTATGGTCTGCATACGGATAGTCGGCAAGAGTTGAGATTGACCCATGAAGACGAAAAAAGAAAACCCAGGATAGAATCCTGAGGAACAGTATTTAAGTGGCTATTAGAAAAGAAGCCTGCAAAGAAGAAGATGAAGAAGGGGTGGACACAGGGCAGGAGGGAAACAAGAGGACATAGTGTCACCAAACCAGAGAAGGGAGTAGTCATTGCGGGCACTAAGGTGAAGGGGAAGGGAAGAGAGAAGTATCCTTTAGAATGTGCACTGAGGTTGTTGGCAGGGATCCTGGAATGCAGTCAGAGGCCTGAAACCCCAACTGGATGCCATAAATGAGGAGTAGTTGTCCTTATCAGGTCCCCGGGAGGCTTAGGTGATATAACATGACAACCATCCTGGCACAGAATGAAGCACAACAGACAGGTCACCATTGTTTATTTATAGCATAGTTTTATCCTGAGTTCATTGGCTTGGGCTTGAGTACTTTACAGCTCTGATTTTGTTCATTTCTATGCTTGATATTTAAGAAAACCCATATCTCTTTTTGGGACCATGTCAGAATTACTATTAATATTAATTATTTTATGTTTTTAGCAAGGGAAAATGACAGCAATTAATATACATAAGTCTGTGATCTTTGAGAATATTTTGAGTGCCTTTTGTATTTATTTCTGTGTTGATTCAACTAATAATATTTTAGTCTACTCTGTCAGGTTCTCAACCTTGACTGACCATCAGAAGCTGCTGGGTCTGTTTATCACCTATCAATCCTGGCCTCCACCCTATTCCATGCTGATTATATTAAAATCTCTGGAGGTGGTACGTTAGTAACTTTCAAGCTCCTGTTGATCCTCAGCATGCTGGGTCTTGTGCTAGGAGTTGCAAGTGTGGTGGTTAGCAGGCCTCTGGGAGCTTATTGTCTAGTGAGAGAAATACAGCATTTTGAAAGTCATGTAGGTATTCTTTTAATTATAATTTTGAGAAGTGTCATGAAGTGTGGAGTAGAGGACCAATTCTGTTGAGGAGGTAGTCCACAGATATCTTAAATGAACCTAAATGATGACCTTCAATTCTCTAAATAGATGTGGAGAAGATTCCAGACATCTGGGAGGCACTCAGTAACAGCCACTGCTGTCTACCACACTCAATGATGAACGTGGTGACTGCATTCACCAGCTAGAAACAGGATATATGGGCTGACAAAGGATTTTCTTTCCTGTGCTTGTAAGAAATGATCTGAATATATAATTTGTATGAAAATATTTGAATTTCTGGAATGTGTATTTAATTTATAAAGATAACATATAGACTTTTGAAATTGGAAAAATTCTTCTGGAATTTCATATATCTTACTGTCATATCCTTACCTGAAATATCTGATAACCAGTGTTTCATCACCAAAGGTCTCAATCTTTCTTGAAGATAAAGGGAAGTACACCCTTATTCTCCCTTCCCTGGTATCTTAATATTCTGTACTGCCATATGTATTCATCAAGAACTGCTTAAACTCATTATTTGGGGGGGAAAAAACTTATGTGTAACTTACTCTGAGTACGCTCGTTGCAGAACTGTCTTATTGCTTATGAAATAATTAAAGGAGTGTACGTGAAATGGATCCATTCATTAGTGATAAGCTTTGCCTGAAGTTACTTTCATAAATTGGTCTTTTGATTATAAAGTAAAAATCCTAATACCATACAACTCTTTGAACTTTGCAGTTTTCATAACAATACAACATAAATTTTCTATATTCTCTAGTCAAGTATTTATGGGATATATATATATATATATATATTTTTTTTTTTTTTTTTACTGTTGGGGATTCATTGAGGGTACAATAAGCCAGGTTATACTGGTTGCATTTGTTAGGTAAAGTCCCTCTTGCAATCATGTCTTGCCCCCAGAAGGTGTGACACACATCAAGGCCGCACCCCCCCTCATTTTTAATGTTTCCTTTGACATTCAGAACCTGCCTAACTATT
The DNA here is from genome assembly GCA_963574355.1 of Loris lydekkerianus. Classification (NCBI taxonomy): domain Eukaryota; kingdom Metazoa; phylum Chordata; class Mammalia; order Primates; family Lorisidae; genus Loris; species Loris lydekkerianus. The sequence continues at coordinate 61,092 of CAUYPK010039714.1, read as the reverse complement.
CCCTTCACTGTTAGTAAATCCTATTTATCTAAATTTATGCAATCCCAACTTAAGAGAGGCTTTTCACTGGAAGATGGGTGAGCTTCGGTTAGAAGCAGCTTTTATCTTGTTTTGGAGAATCCCACACATATTTAAAAGCAGAAAGTCTGATGTAACATCATTCAGTATTATCACCCTAGGTTCAGCAGTTATCAACTCCTAGGCAATGTTACGTCATCTGCACCCTCCTCCTCTTTTTCCCCCCTTGGATTATTTTGAAGCAGGTCACATCATGCCATTCATAATTAATTCAGTGTATAATTTTCAGCAATAAGGAGTTTTTGAAAACTGTAACCAAAATTCCATTATCATTATCTAAAATATTATCAATACTTTCTTAATATCAAATGTTCTATTAATTTTCAAATTCAGAAGCAGGTTAATCCCTCAAATCTTTCTAAGTACATTGATATCATTGCTTTTTAACTGATAGTGCACATGCAAATAATAAATGTGGCATAAATGCAGACAAACTGTGTTTCCTAGAATGGAAGAATTAGCCGTTAGTAAAATATGGGTCTGCCTTGGCCAGCTTGTATTTGTATTTTTCCATTTGTGATCATTAGTATTTGTATATGTTATTGGACACACGTTAACTCTTTAATATACACATACCTGCCTTTATATCCATATGTAATGTAATTGTAGTATATGTACATATTGTAGTATATGTACATATAGTATATGTACATGTAGTATATGTAGTAAATGTAGTATATGTATGTGTGTTTATGTAAAATATTAGCTTTACTTATAAATTTTCCTAGGATTATCCCCAACCTTTATGTGTTCTGTAACTACTAATGATGGATCTCAATGGATATTTTATGATTGTCTTAATTATATATATAACAAACGTAATATCGGGAATGGTCTACTAAATGTTATTTGGCATTTCTATTTGACATTTCCTCATAATTGTGACATAGATTCAGAAGAGAACTGGGGATGTACCTATATACTCGAGTATATACGGTATCTTGTTCAGTGGATGATTTCAGCTCTATTTTGTATGTGAGGAAAGTGTCTCAGAGAAGCCAGGGGACAGATCCAAGTCCTCTCTGTCTTGAGTAGGGGTAGAACAATGCATGTCCAGATCTCTCCCCATCCCACCAGACTGTACTCCTGCCAGAGCAGTGCGCTCAGGCAGCAGGTTATGCAACATCTCCCTGTGTTACATCATTGGAGCAAATATTTTGTCAAATAGGATTTCTAAGTATCATGTCAAAGCAGACCAGCATTCCACCAGCAAGGGACAGCCCACTGGCATCTGAGGACACAGTGCCCAAAAGTGGCCAAGCTGGACAAACTGTTTCTGATTGCAGTGACTTTTATGCTATTTTTCTGTAAGTAAGTGGCTTCTGTTAAGGAAATTTTATATAGATGTAATTACTAACCTCTAAATTTATGTTAACATACTGTCTTTATTATAAATAAAATAAATGCTCTGCAAATGAACAAGTTAAGAAAATGGAGATTGATGAGAAAACATCCAGACCCAGGAAATAGAAGGATATTCCTGAGAGAGACCATGCGTCCCTTCCATAGCTTAGGGACTTACCATACCAGGGATGTGTAAAGAGACAGTTCTAGCAGTCCTCCACGGATGCCACTGTTTTGTCTAGATACAAGTATGTCTATGTTTTATCTGACCTTCTGTCGTCAGTGACTGGGTACTTGTTTGTGTGGCACCTGCTGGTTTCCTTGAATTGATTGTAGCTGTCTGCTGAAGCTGTCTAGCACATTTGAAAAGGCAATTACCATTCTGACCATAAGAAATTGCTTAGAAATGATTTGCTCCTGTAAAGATTGCCTGCATTTCATCTGGTACTTTGTTATAAAGCTACTTTGTTTTTATTTGGGTAAAAATATATTTATTTGGGTAAAAGTAGATTCTTAAGAATCTACTTTGAAAATGAAAGCTTTTTGTATTCCAAATCTAAAGAAAGTGAGTTTTAACAGGTTCTTCCACTATAATTAATACCTGCACCTGGACAATTACCACTGCAGAAAGGAGATTAAATAAATTACGACGGGTAGAACGATGGGTGAGAACTGAGACAGTTTTGTGAAATGACATAAAATTTTAAATGAATACACTATAAACATTTCAAACAGAGAAAGAATTCTTGGTGTCTTTTTAAGTAAATCTGGTCTTTGTGCATGAATCTTAAGAATCTAATTAACATAGAAATATTTTTCCAAAAAAGTTTTTGCGTAGTCATTTGGGGGAAAAAATGTTAATTGTATTTAGTCCTGCGATCTTCAGAGAAAATTTCATGAGCAAAGATGGTGAAAGATATTCAAAGAAAGCGGTCCTGTATACAAAGCTGCCTTTTTCCAAGAAAGATTCTTTTGTAGCTGAAGCATTTGGCAGCAGAGGTGGTCAGAAGGTTGATATTCTTATGAGCAGTGCATTAGCTCCTTTTCTGGACTCCAGTTTTTATAGTAATAATATACACTAATCCAAGCAGATGGTGCCCTTTACTCAGGCAGACCAGGAGATCACCCTTGCACCTTATGAACACCTGGCCATTTATCCCCAGACATTCTGCAGTTCTCCTCAGTGACTTAACTGTATGCTTTATTCCTAAGAGCATAAAAGGATGGGAGAAAAAAAAAAACAGGAATAAAACTAAGGGTAACATTTTAAAAACTCTTCTTGTAAGCTTCAATAATTCTGTTGGAAGAGTTTGTTATTGTCTTTTCAGCCTGAACTGGTTCACTATTTTGCTTCCATTCTCCTATTTTCAAAACAGGCTTATGTCCTGAATTGTTGCACACGTTAAACTTTTACCACCTTATAAGAAGTGTCACTTGTCTCTTAAAATTCTTGTGAAATAGGGCCAAAATTAGACTAAGTCTTTAGGTTTCCTGTCAGGAAAAGCCTTTGGTTAACCCCCTACTGACATTTGCAAACAGGATTTTTAAAGGTGGCCTTCAAAGGTGTTTTTTTCTTTGTTCTGAAAGTGAGTTTGAGTTTAACTCTTAAAATATATGCTAGCTATGTCTAATAACTGGAGGGAAAATGCATCAGGCTGCTCACAGAGTAATTATCTCCTTCTTTTAGATATACGCTTAATTAGAACTTCCCAAAAGAGCATATTAGACTCAGGGCTCAATGGCAGACAGAACGGGACCATTAGCTTAAGGAAACAATAAATCCTTAAAAAATAGTCACAAAGCAAGGAAGACATTTATACATAGTGTAGGTGCTCTTTGAAAATTTGAAGATGATATATACTATCTGAATGGTTTATTTTGAATCATCATAGTGATGAAGCCATCACAGAAAGAAAACTGTTAAGAATAGAGACTATGCTAAATATCTACCTCTATAATCACTTCAAATATTCAGTCGATTATTAATTACTTGCTAAAAGAAATAAAAATGTTTATGTTACTCCAAGGACCTTAAGATACAAAAAAGGTTGTATTTTCAACACAAGTTCATAAAATATGTTCATAAATTATATTATTATAATCTATGCAAAATCTTGTGAATGTTTAAAATACATCTTTTCTAACTATTTACAAAACATAGTTATGACCTATATGTACAAATTCTTTGTAGGTTTTTAAAAAAAAAAATAATAGAGTACATATAATTCTGATATTAACCACAGTGCAGGGTTAGGTAGACTTCCCATGTGCTAGATTAAATTGCATCCTCCGGTAGGAAACTGTCAGCAGATTCATTGAATTTTCTATGGAACTATAAAATATTTCCATGGTTAAAAAGTCAGTATAATTGTGTCATTCCACATATATTAAGTTTTAAAATAAAATTATTATTTTTATTTTAAAGTTACTATAGTGAGGTTGTACATTAGGAAAGTTCTCTAAGGCATTTATTTTCTGGAGATTTAAAAAATGGTTTCTTTCCTGAAGGTTTATGTGTGAACAGTATCAACCCCGAATGATAGAGGTTAGTTTAACAAGAAAGAGGAAAGGCACAACTGCACCAAGCACCGACACAAGATGCTAATTTCCTTCTTCTCCTTGGTGGACTGGGGATAGAGTCCGTAAGCAGCTCCCAGGGGCTGACTCTGTGGGCAGCCTCAGGTCTACACTTACTCTTTTGCATGTTGTGACAACAGATTTTTAAAAAAATTGTCTTTAGAAGATGAAATGCTTAGTGGAGTTTTATTTATTGGCTTTAAGATTTAGAAGCTGTATCATATATGTATATAATACATATGTGTATATATATATATATATATATATATATATATATAGTGTGCGTATTATATAATGTGTGTTAGGTATGCATGTATATGATAAAGTATTAATAGATTCAGGAGAAGAAAGTGAAGTATCAGTTTATGATACGATTGCAGTCACAATTATCTTCTATCAAAGTAGTGGTCTGATTCTCCTTTCCTTTGTGTCCTTTTCTGAGAAAGAGAAAAAATAAATACCTAGGTAATATTTAATATACCGCAAATTAGATTTGAGCTGTATGCCATTAGAAATTGTCAATGTTGTTCATAAATAGTGTAAGTCAGGTTTTACCAGAACATTATGCCAATCAGGTTTTTGCATAACGATTATGGATTTGTTTTCAAACCTAATATGAAATGACAGTTTCCCCTCCAAATTAAGACTAATAATGCTAATAATTTAAGCAGTTTTTTATCAAGTCAGTAACCTAAGACTTGAGAATTTGACTTACTTTTGGAATAACATAGCATTCATTTGTAGATCCTGTATAGTAAAATAACAGCTGTGGAATATCATTGGAAAGAGTTGGATTAAGGTCTTTTTCCTTGTTTCTCCTATTTTATAATAGATTCTATTCACCTTACAATGAATGATCTATCTTTTTTAGATCAGGCAGGCCAAAAAGGCTATGTCAAAGGACCTTTTCAGTTTGTTATTGTAGCAGCTGGCTTTTTTCTGCTGCCCTGGCTTACTGTACATCTGGAAGAGGATTTCTGGCAGCTGGGAGTCATTTCTTATCTAAACTTGTCCCCAATCCTTAATAGAAAAAAATTTTTGACAGTGAATGTCAACTACATGTTGAATCTTAACATCACTTGGTGATTTAAAAATATTATTATAAGTATATTAATTCTTGTGTGATTTTGGTAATAATTCTTTTACTTACATATTCTAATGATGCTTTATCTGTGTAAATCTATATGCTAAAAAGTGTAGAGCCTTAATAAAAACATAAATAATTTTGTTTTTATTTATTTCTTATCTCGCATACTTAATTCATGCTTAATTAGTCAGTGTTATAATAGCTAAAACATACTTACCTATAGTTTTGCTTTTAATATACCTTCCCTTTTTTGACCTCTTGTTGGTCAAGATATGAATGGTGTTGAAATACGCATCAGAAATGTTGCCTGAAACCTGCTAAGGACAGTCCCAAGTGGAGTGAGTTCACAGAGATTTGTTAGCTGTGATTTTTTTTTTGTTCTATTTGGATTAAATGATTCCCTTTAAATTGAGGAAATGTCTCTGTCAGAGCTTTAAAAATACTATATGTGTGTGTGTGTGTATGCATATATATATAATCAGAAGATCAAAAAAGCATTTTTATCTGTTGACACAGGTCTAATTCATGAGGAATTTGTAATTCTGCCTTGATACACCCACCCCACCCCCAGCTTTGGCATTGAAATTCTTCTGTGTGGTGTGCTTGAAAGGAATCCCATCCTGCCTGTGTCTGTGGAGGCTCCTGGGCCTGCATGTTTGGTCAACAAGCAACAGTGGGTGGTCGGGCTGCAGTGCAGGACAAGGGCCCGCTGTGCGCAGGAAAATGTGTTCAAAGGTGTTTAAGGGCGGTAAGGAAGTCGGCCACCCTTCTGAGAGTCCGGGGGGCTATAGATCAGTGTTCCTGCACTATTGTAGACTGTGAGAAACTTGCCATGAGAAGCATGAAGGATGAGAAAATACAGTAACGTATTCACCTGGCTCCACATCTGCAGGCTTCCCTTAAGAAAGGTCTCTTCTGCCCTTTATGGTATACAGAGTCTGTTAAAGAAAAAAAACAAAAAATAGTGACTACTATTTGCATTTAAAATCGGAAAGACTTGCACAGCTTGAGTCGAAAGGATTTGACTGATACATGATAAGGTTTCCTGGAAGTCTTACAGAATTCTAGGTATAGTAAGCATTTTCTATAAAGTCTTCTTAAAGTCCTTATCAGTTTTTTACAGCATTGTGAGATTCAGAGTTTTAATATAAACCCTTAAGTTTTTGAGCTTTGTAAAAGATCTTTCCAGAACTATAGTTTAAAGTTGAACTCGTTTATCTAGTAGAAATGTCACAGTTGTTGGGAAAAAATAGCAAAGGTTTTAACTTGTTCATAGCAAATTGTGAAGGATTGTTTGTTTTCTTTTAGAAAAGCAGTACATTTCAAACTTTGGATTATTTCTGTCATACAGCTTTTATTCTTTTAGTGCAGTTGCCAGGGTTGTTTTATTAGTGTTCTGAAGAAAAATAACTTCTGCAACTTCTGAAAACAAATTTTCCAACTGTTTTAATAAAATAAAATTTCTGTTCTTCATTTATATAGTTTCCCAAAAGTAATTTTTCCTAATTCTATGTTTATAATTTGTTAAATGTACCTGCATACTCACAATTAGAGTAAGAATTCCTTTTGAGGATGTTGCCAGCATACGTTACAGAGCTTTATTTAACTAGAAAAATAAAATAGTGAATTTTGACTTCCAGTAATTAAGAAACTTAGTTGTCTTATTTTTTTTTTTCACATTAAGTATCTAAAGAATTTTTTTCTTCCCAAGATGCTTCTTCTAAGCATTCATAGATAACATACGTATCTTTTCTTTGTTGGTAAAATTGTAACTTAAACACTAGTATCTGGAAGTTAAAATAGCTGGACCCTAAGAATATTTGCTAGTATATTTTGTTGTACCATTTTTCCTACAAACATCACATAGAATTTTACAACTGGAAATATTATGGTAATTGATGATTTCTTGTGCTATAGGGTTATGTGCCTCTTTGCAGTTTGGCTCCAGAATAATCTCCATCCTGTAATTATTCTTCAAATAACTTTGACAGATCATAGCCATGTTGATTTTGATCTTGCAAATACTTATTCATTTGACAATATTTCTTGGTTACTGTGCTTAAGTGTCTTTAAAATTAGCCAAGTGTAAAGGCCATAACATATGTTACACAGTTCTGATGATGTTTTTACCGTTTTTTGTTTTTGTTGTTCCTATAGTATAATATTTTCATGCTGTAATTTCCTTTTAAAGCATAATTTTTACATTTACTGTGTGGATAGAAGTGAACTTTTTTACATTTAAAATGGTAATACCACTGGTATGTGTCCTAAATAGGAATCATGAGCAGAATCTTTTCCATTTTGTTCTTAGTAGTTAAAGTTTTGGATTCGAACTGTATCATAGAGTTAGAATTTTACAGCTAAAAATGACTTTATACATTTATAGTTCATAAAGCCCTAATTTTTACAGGTCTGTATTACACATAAGCCTGTGACTCCTGAGCTGCTGCAGAACCCCATACTGATTATACAGCCATGAGAATCCTTAATAGTCTAATAGTCTAATTTCAAATAAAGGGAACAATTTGTTAGTATTGGTCAGATGAAGGCATAGAATTACAATGTTTTCATTGAGGTGAAAAGTAATAACCTCCTACTTCACAAAAAGTTTTTAAGATTTTCATCCACAAAAAAATCCTAGGAACAGTTCATCTCTAAAGTTTGTTGCCAAGAAAACAGTTGACTTCTCAAAACTCACATTAATGCACATTAAAGTTTGTTGCCAAGAAAACAGTTGACTTCTCAAAACTCACATTAATGCACTATTTCTGTCTAACACACAGTTTTACAAAAACTTTAGTCTCTGTCACCTGTAACTGGTTCCATTGCAGTTGTGTGTGTGCAGTTGAACACAGTCTTCAGCAGGATGTCAGGAGTAGGTAGTTTAGGTTTTGGGGGAAATAAGTAACATCTGTCAGTTGCATGTGATCCACAGATCAGTGAGAGTGTGATGTAATGAAACTTCATAATAGTTTTGCTATATTCTCATTTATAATCATATGCTTTATATAATGTATGTGTTTTTCTTAAATTCGTCTTGTGATAATGCTGTCATATTATGAGGTAAAACAATCACAGGGAAATAGGCTCATTTGTTGTAAAATATTTAAAGGCTTTTGCTGATTTTTATATTTTATAGAAATTGTTTTTTTGTCTCATTTTTTGTTCTTTTATATAGTAATCCTTACTATTACTTGTTAAAACCACTTGTTTTGTGATAATTTTGTGGGTTAGAAATATTGTGTAATTTAAGTTTAAAAATAGTGTTAAAATTCTCAAGGTTTTTGACATTTGATAATAAATAATTTGTGCCAATTGATATTTAAAAGTTTTCATTAATTTTGTCTTCAAAGCATAGTCTTTCTAAGTCTCTGTAAAATAATTTATTGTAAGATCATTTTTGTGACCCCCAAAATGCAAAATGTTCGGGAGAAAAACACGTTTCTGGTGAGTGCCACCGTTGATTTTGCTGAGCTCCGGCATTGGTGTGTAGCTGTGGAGCGCTACCTGCTGGTCACTCAGCAAAATTACATCTTACAAATGTATTCCAGATGCGAATAGCCCTGGGGGGCACGTGCGGCTCTAGCTCCCTGCTGCTGTTATGCTTGCTGGTCATGCTAGACTACCAATTAAGAAATTAGTCTATGTTTAACTTTCTTTTCCTGGTATCAGAGAAGACTGATGATGTGGTTTCTAATAGAACAAAAGCATATTTTCAATATAGTTTCTGTTATTAAAAGAAAAAAATCTTTTAACAGTTTTGAAAGTCAAGAATTAAACTATACAGGGCAGCGCCTGTGGCTCAGTGGGTAGGGTGCTGGCCCCATATGCCGAGGGTGGCGGGTTCAAACCTTGCCCCGGCCAAACTGCAACAAAAAAAATAGCCAGACGTTGTGGCGAGCACCTGTAGTCCCACCTACTCCAGAGGCTGAGGCAAGAGAATCACCTAAGCCCAGAGGTTAGAGGTTGCTGTGAGCTGTGCCGCCATGGCACTCTACCAAGGGCGATAAAGTGAGACTCTGTCTCTAAAAAAAAAGAGAGAGTTAAACTATACAAATGATTTAGTATTGAATTATTTTTAAAGTTGTGAAGGTACCACTTTTGGGGAGAAAACTTTCTCCGTATCTGCTTAAGCAGTGATTATTTGCACAAAGACATATAGTCTGCTTACGTTCTTAATCATAAATTTATAGTCCTGAAACCTTTCAGAGTAACATGTAACATTTTTAATTAAAGCATTCTCTTATACTTTCTACATACATTTTAATATAAATTTTTATATACTGTTTTTATCGGGATGCTAAGTTTGGGGCCCTTTATGCTTCTTTTTAAAGTATATAAAAATTCATACTTTGATATTAATTTCCCGAATTCAACAATTAATAGCAGTGCCAACTTTGTAAACTTTGAAGAAAAATGTCATAAATCATTAAAACTTCCACACATAAACTTCTTCTCTGATATAGGGGGGAAGTCAATTATAAAAAATATTGTTTTCTTTACTGTTCATATTTTTTTTACTCTGTATCGTATATATCATTTTTTCTCTTTTAACATATGGATTACACAAGTTGTCTTATCTTAGATGTATAATAATATTTTCTAAAGTAGAGATGCATGAACAGCATTTATTTAGCATGGTAGTTAAAAATAGTAAATCTTTAAAACCATTATATTCCATTTAAAAAAAAAATCTGTTCAAATACCTCAATTTCTATTTCTTTTAAACCTACCAGACAGATTGAGGGGCTCTGAGGAGATGGCCACTACTGTATTATGTACAGTAGCACATGACAGGAGGGTCCCATAAAATCAGATCTTCTCTTATCACACAATCACTGTCTAACTTCTCTTCTTAGCCTATTTAATTATATTTTTATGGTTTATTTATTTATGAGTTTGTTGTCTCCTTCTACCACCAGAATGTGAACAACTTGAGAGTAGGGCCTTACATATGACTCATCCACCTTATCCCCAGGGTCTGTAGTTCCTGCCACCTAGGACGTGCTCAACAAACACTTCTTAATTGTTACTCAATAACTAGGATTGTCGGTGCCACAGAATTATTACATTAGTTTATAGTTGTGGGGTTTTTAGCACCTACTAACAAATCCACCAGTTTTTAATATACTGTTAAGTTGTAAATTAAGGAATATAGTTTTTAGTGAATAATTTAATATCAGTCACTTACATTTATATATATAGTGGGAGTTATTTGTGGAAGGTTCAATGACTGTGGGAAATATGGAGATACAATATTTAGCTCTTTTCTGGGAGAACATAGTAGTCTGTTGTGGAGATAGGTAATTTGTACCTTTTTTTTTTTTTTTCAATATGATATATTTTTTTGATGATTAGATACCAGGATGAGACTTAACGTTTATAAATAGTTAAGAAAAAAGGAATCAATTTGGAAAACTTTATCAACAAATTTTCAAAACAAGGGTTGTTTTTTTGACAGTGAATGTACAATATTATATGGTTTGCCATTATTTCCTCTCTAGGAAGAAAAATAAAATGAGAAATACAGTATAAGGCATTACAAGTTCAATAGATTTTTAAAACAAGAAACACGAGTTAGAAAAAGTACAATTGAATAAACCAATTGTAAAAGCCATTTTACAACAAGAGAGATTTAAGTATGAACCACATATTAGATGATACTAATAATTACTGTTTGTTAAAAATAGTATTATCGTTGTGGTCTTTTTATTTTTTAAAGGCCTTATCGGTTCAGGATACAAACTAAAGTATTATAAGTGAAATGATTTGTATGGGATATGCTTCAAAATATTTTAGCTTAAAAAAATTGTGTTTTGTTACAGGGATGGATAGATAATAACTGTGATAATAGGTCAGAGTGTTATAATACTGCTATTGATATTTATAATAAATAAAATAATGGAATTTTAAGTCTCTGTGTAAGTGGCACCTGTTGCAATGTACTACGTAAAACCTTCTTTTTAAAGGTATTTAGGTGATGCATTGCTAAGCACACCTGTGACTTATCAGAGTGACTAGCATCTAGACTGCTAATGGAGCAGTAAGGATGACAGGCACAGAGACGGAAGGAACACGTGGGTGCCACAGGCTTTGCTACAGCTCAGGGAAGGCAACAGAGCTGGGGTATTAGTCTCTATTAGAATTAATGTATCAAGTAAGACAACTTTTGAATGAAAAGCTCTTTCTGTACAGACCTGAGGTCACCACACATCCTCTTCCTACTTTGTTTCTGTGGTGTATGGAGCACATTAACAGAAACTGTTGGTGGAATTACATGCTTATCCACTGCTGTTCTAATCCATAACAGAACATTCTTTATGCTGATTTCTGTGTATTCAAGAGCAATAATTAGACATTTTTCATGTAGGGCTTAAATAGAAGGACAATGAATTGAAGCATTCAGAGAGAAACACAACTAAAACTGCATTTGCTGCTTTGAGTCGTAATTTTGTGGCCAACCTGATTCTTCATCCACATTTAAAAAAGCATACTATTTCTTTATTTTTTTTTATTTGACAAGCAGTAATATCATGTTTGTCATTTTGATGTAGATACAATTATTAGGTTATCTGTCATATTACAATATTTAAGTCTTTTTATTTAATGTCCTTTAAGATATATTAAAAAAAAATAACACATACACACACACACATCAACTGCAAATGTGATGGGGGAAAAAGCATGGTACCCAACCAAATCTCCACTTTTCAGCAATACTTCACTCACTCTTTTAATAAAGTTTTAAGAAATGTCACAATGACATGAGCTTGAAGTTTCTCTAGGCATTTTCTTTGACGCTCATGATGTGGCACTGGTGATGTTGTAAACAGCAAAAAAAAAAAAAATACACTTCTTAATCATGATGATACTGGGATTAAATCTAGCTCTTGACTGGCTAATCTCCCCTCTTGAATAAGGGCATTGTGCCGAAGCACTTTTCGTGCTTTCGTGATATGAACAATAGCAGCTTGGAGATAAATTTTCCGGTCTTTATGGACAGCACTTCTAGCCTGCTCCATTTCCTGTGTGGTGTCTTTCTGCATAGATGTAATGATTTTAAATTTTGTTCTTTTACTGGTAAAGTTCATATTTAATGAAAATGAAGATTCTGCATCGATGTCATCCTTTTCTGAATCATGGTAAATCATTTTCACATCAAGCAATGATTTGATTGTTTTTGTTTGTTCCTTTTCATTCATCTGAGTGCTGTCTTCAAGCTCTTTATAGCTGACCATTTCACTGTTGTTAAAGGCAAGAAGGACTACCATTTGATATGTTGTGACTGTGGCTACATATGGTTAGCCCAAATAGTTCATTTTAACTTCACCTGTACACAGATAATTTAACCATGTCAGTTTCCTTCCACTGAAATGCTGGCTGTAAAATAATTCAAACATCTGTACGCTTTTCTCTAATTCCTGGGGAACTGCAAATGTAGATGAAGGAGCCTGAGTTAGAGGCCATGCACCAGCCTGTAGAACACACATTTGAAAACTGATTCCCAAATCTATTACTGTGTCTTGGTTTTTGATAAAATTGTCAAACTTATTGTTGAGATCAGCACTGACACTCATATCTGTATACGTCCCATGTCGCTTGCTGGTAAACTCATAACCACAGGCTTGCTTTAGTGTATTGGTCATGGCTTCTTTGGAATCCGTAGACATAGATAACCCGTGAATTAGACATTCTGCCAGCATTTTTGTGTAGAACTTGTATAGAACAAATCTTTATCATCAATATATTTGAAAACAGTGATGAAGCTTGTGAGTTTGTCTTCCACTTCATTCTCTGTCATCCCTTTTGCTAATTTCTTTAGTAGGTTGTCACAGTACTTAGCAAGCAGTTCAGGTGCTTTGCAAACAGACTTGGGTTCTCTGTAATTTACAACTGATGTAAGGGCCTTATCCAATGCACTCATCAAGTGCTGATCACCATTCAAAACAGTGTTAATAAGTTGAACAAATTTACCATGTACTTCCAAAACTGATTCCACAAATAGAGTTGGCATATTTTCCTGAGTAAGGTTACTGGTTGCTCTAAGGCCCTCATCATGGATATGGTTTGCAGCTCCTGAATTCATCAGAGGTAAATCAGTGGACACAGCACAGAGTAAGACAAAAGTATTTGCCATGCCATTTTTCTTCTCTTGTCGAATGATACTGTGACATTCTGCGTGTAAGAACTGTAAGTGGTCTGCTACCATTCGTTGCTGACATTCATGTGTCACTTTAGTATATGAACTTGCATTTAAGTATTTTCGACATCGAATTTCTTCATCTTTTAATCTGCCTAGAACCTTTCCCATATACTGTGAGCAGTTTGATTCTTGTAATAAATTTGAAGCTTCTTGTTTATAATACTCTCCTGTTTCAGTCAGAAAGGGGGACTCAAACATTTCCTGATAAAACTTCAAGGGGAATTTTGTCTTATACTGTTCAACGTGAACAAAGGAGTCAATAACCCCATGGATTACTTTCTGGTTTGGGTCTTCACCACCACGATCATTTTTGATTTCTTGGAGCGGCATTTGTATAAGAATGGTCTGAAGTGGTTCACCCATCAATTTCCTCCAAATATCTAACTAGCTCTCCTATTTCCATAAGTGGTTCATTCATATCTATACCACCATAGCCATACTGAAGGTCAGTGTTTGTCAGTTTATTCTTTTTAATAAACTGGGTGTTGAGATACCTATATAAGCAGTCCATCTAGCGAGCCTGTACCCTTGCTGTATTCTTTCTAATACCTATGACACATAACAAGTACTTGTTCTTCAGACTCCAGAACTGTCTTGTGCAAATGCTGAACGTGATTTTCCAAAAAAATCTTAGTTTCTGTATAAAGTCTTTCTCCAAGGGGTTCAGGATAGGCCACACATAAAGCATAGATATCTGAGAAGCAATGGGTCCATGTTGCTCTTTTAACGTATTCCAACATGACAACAGCTTGATAGTAGTTAAAAATTCATTCCATGTTTCATCAAAATCTACTACTCTTGGTTTGAAGGACATTGTGCAAGGTTAGTGTTGAATCTGCCTCTGCGAGCTATACCTGGTGTTTTGTTTTGTTTTGTTTTGTTAGTTTTGTTTTGTTTTGTTTTGTTCTGTTTTGTTTTGTTAGTGAGAGAGTCTCACTATGCTGCCCTGGGTAGAGTGCTGTGGCTTCATAGCTCACAGCAAACTCAAATTCCTGGGCTCAGGCAACTCTCTTACCTCAACCTCTAGAGCTGGGACTACCCGTGCCCACCATAATACCTGGCTAGTTTTTCTATTTTGAGTACAGATGACTCTTGTTCAGGCTGGTCTTGATCTCCTAAGCTCAGGAAATCCACCCACCTTGGCCCCCGCAGAGTGCTAGGATTACAGGCATTAGCCACCGTACCCAGCCTGGCAATTTGTATCTGATAACAAACAGCAGGTTTAGAAGGTAGAAGTCAAACAAACCATGAAGTCAACTAAACTGTGTGTATTTGAATTGCTCCACAACAGCAGAAAGATAGAGGAGCAGGTTAGATAGGTAACAATAAGTGGTAACTTTGTGCAGTAGCTGTAAATCGGGTTGAATCTTTAAGGATGTGTGTTCAATGGAGGAAGAGGAGAGATGGCTGAGGCCTTAGAGAGGATAGCAAATATGGCAGGAGAATGTCAGACATGTTTTTATGTGGAGAATATTTAAGTGTCCTATATACAGTGCTCTAAATTCTCTGTACTATTCATTGAATCCAGTTTAGTTTGAAGATCTTCAGATGCTCAGCTGAAGAGCTGACGGTGGTCTTTATAGACTGATGCATGAGTCCGATATTACCACTTCAAGCCAAGGTCCTTAACTCCTATAGCCATATAGGACTCCATTTCTAATAGCTCTTCATCCATTTTAGAAAAATTGTTCCCCAGTTTTCAGTAAAATTTGGATTTGAAAACACTGGAGTGTACTTTATCCTGAGGGTTAGAAAGTAGAATTTGAGTGTGAGATGAATCCAGGAAAATAAAGACAACTTCTTAACAATAGTAGAATGTTTTGGCTTCTGGAATATTAACAGTGAAAGGTGAAAAGGATCCAAACGAGGTCACTGGCATCAAGAATAGAAACGGAATCAAATCCCACACTCCAAAGAAAGAAATGATGGGGTTTAAACGTAAAATGTGGCATTAGGGAGCAGTCAGAGAAGACTTGTGCTATAAAAATCTGTTACAAATCAGTTCCAGTAAAAGACACTGAAGAGTCAGAATGCAGTGATTTCCTTTCCAAGTGCCAATGAATTGTTTTGCTTCTCCTCGTAATTTTCATGTTCTCTACCCTTCCCTCCCTGCAAGTTTTGCTGAATTAGGAATCTGTTAAAATCTATTTGGAGAAAATATTTTTTATTTTGCTTAGCAAATGCTTTATTGAAGAGTAGAACGATTGAGCAAGACATAGCCCCAGAGAAGCAATCTATGAAATCAGCGAGGGAGGATATATAGAAGGTATGTAAACACCTCCTCTCTCTTCCAGGTAATCTGAGTCTGCACAGTCCCATGCTGGACCTTGATAACGACGTGCGTCCCTCAGTGTTGGGCCATCTCAGTCAGACAGCGTCACTGAAGAGGGGCAGCAGCTTTCAGTCTGGTCGAGATGATAGTAAGTATCACCCCCCAACTCCTGTTTGGTGTTTTAGATTTGTAGTAATTTCAAATATTCTCTTGGAAAATTCTAAAATTTGTGGTGTTACTGGTGCTAAATATTACTAACCATTATCTCTTGCACTTATTAAAGCAATTACACAGATATTAAACTTAAATAATGGAAGTATATTTTACATTAAAGAAATGCTATTTGAATTTTTATAAATAAGTCATTGAGAACTAGTCAATGTTTATTTCACATATTAAAAGTATAGTTTTAGTTTTGCTTTGGTTGAATGTTTTAAACAAATGGTACAGAAAAAAATTCTATGAGAACTTCTTTAAGATGAAGTTTGCAACAAAAGTTAAGTAATATCTATAGTCAGCATACCTTTTTTGACGAAATGAAAGCTTCGGTTTAGAAAGAGATTGTTTTTTAACCATAAATTAATCATTAATCAGTTTTCCCTAAGATAAAGCATCTAAAATTATAACAATGTTGCATTTCTTAATTTTCTGAAGCAGATATTTACCTATCGTGAGATATAAAATGTATCAACTCTAATGCAGTCATGTACGCAAATAGAAAAATTAATTATTGGACATTTATGATCTCAGTAACAGGCCTGGTATGGTGGCTCATGGCCTGTAATACTTGCACTCTGGGAGGCCCAGGTGGGTGGACTACTTGAGCTCAGGAGTTCAAGACCAGCTTGAGCAAGATCGAGACCCCATCTCTACTTAAAAAAAAAAAAAAAGTAGAGAAACAAGCTGGACCTTGTGGTGGGCCCCTTTAGTCCCAGCTATTTGGGAAGCTGAGGCAAGAAGATCACTTGAGCCCAAGAGTTAGAGGTTGCTGTGAGCTGTGATGCCATGGCACTCTACTAAGGGCACAGAGTGAGAATCTGTCTCAAATAAATAAATAAATAAAAATATATATGTATATATACACACATATATATGTATATACATATGTAAAATTTCGGTAACAGAGTAAGAAACTCAGGGTAATGGAAATACCTTACCTTGCATTAAATTCAAACATCTCTAAAGTTTGAAGTATTTTATATTATTTTTATAAGTATTGGAATAGGGACTTTTTCGAGAGTTTTGTTAATAAACGTGAATGTCCATCATATGAACACCTCACAAGTAGATGATTCATTTGTACTAAATAAAGAACTGTTAGCATTCCTCCTTTTTGTCCTGCTGCCATTCCCCACCTAGTCCACCAACATTGGTGTCAACAGTGACAGACCAGAACTATTCCCTTCTACATTTTGTGCCATTATGTCTACCATGGAGCCTCTGAGCTAATCTGGTCAGGATTTCTGACTCTGGAGTATGGCCTACCTGAATTTTTAAAAAACATTTCCATCTCTTAAGGGTACAGTATATCAGAAAAATTCTCCACCCAACTCCTCTATCCTTACGGAATTTACTACCGCCAGTTCTCATAGTGACATGCTTAGATTAATTAGAAACCACACTTGAGGCTGGGTATCATGTATTGCATCATTTTGTACAGTTCAAACTTATCCTGCTGGAGTTTTACCAAGCTACTTGGCTCTGTCTTACCAAACTTTGGAAATACTGATTAAGTTTGTGAAATTTTCAGCCATGATTTTCTCAAATATATTTCTGCTCTTCTTCCTTCTCTGGGACTCTTGATTGTATGTGTTTGATGCCAGTAGATTATTCCTGGAATTGCTGAGGTTTTGTTCCCCCCCTCCGCCGGCCCCTGTGTTTCCCACTCAGGGCTTCATTATAGTCATTTGCTGTGCCTGCAACTGACCTGAAATTTCAGATACTGTGTTTTATGGATGGTTTCTGGTTCTTTTTAATACCTCCTCTTTCTTTCCGCATTCTTTTCATGTTTTTCTTTAAATTTTTGAACATAGTCGTAACAGTTGGTAATATTCTTGTCTGTTAATTTCATCAGGTCTGTCATTTCGGATCTGATGCTATTGACTGATTTTTCTCCTGATTGTTGGTTATGATTCATATTTCCTTGCCTTTGGGTATATCTCATCATGTTTTATTGTTTCTCAGATATTGTGAATGTTCAACCTTGAGTGCCTAGGTTTTGTTGTCTTCCTTTAAAAAGCACTGGACTTTGTTCTGGCAGACAGATCATTTACAGATCAGTTCAACCCCTTCAAAGCCTGCTATTAATCTTTGCTAGAGCTGGTCTAGCTTAGCCTTAATTTTAGGGATACTTCACCCCATCTAACAATGCATGACCCCTTGGGTCTCTACTGATTGGTCCAGGTAATTGATAAAAACTAGTCTGCCTGGCTGTGGGGAGCTGAAAAGCCTCTCTGCCTGTGTATCTCTGGGAATGGTCATTCTTTGTCTAGCTTTGTGAAGTTTTGCCCCACATACATGTGGCCTGATCCTCAACAAAGACTGAAGAAGACTCTTTCGCAGGTTTCTGGAACTTTTTTCCTGCCTAGCTCTCTCCTTTCCTGAACTCTTCCCTGCAGTTTGCAGTCCCCACAGCCTCCTTGAACTTTAGTCTCTTATCTTTTCAGGTCAGAAAGGCCACTGAGTTTTGCTCTGTTTCCTTCTACTTTGCCTTTATTGCTTAGAAATCGTCTTTAGGCAGAAAGCCTGGGTGTCTGTGGTTCTTGCCTTACGTGTCTCCTCTCAGATCTTAGGCCTGGGCTGCCTTCTCTCCAGTGTCTAGAAACAGTTGTTTCATAGAGTTTACCAGTTTTCTAATTGTTTATGGCTAGAGGTTAAATCCAATTCATGTTATTCCAGCATGGCCAGAGTGGAAGTTAAATAAATCATTTAATGTCCCCCAAATTATTACTTGTATTTGAATATTGTGAAGAATTGCCTACAATAAAGCATAGGTATGAAGAGAGTTGAGGAAGCTCATTCTCAACTTTGTGATCAAAGAAAAATTCATGAGCCTACATACTTTGTGATTTCTGTTGGAGAAAATTCCTGCCATATCTCCTTAGTTGCTGTCATCATTCTTAGGAAATTGCTCTTGATGTTATTCTATCAGTGAAATGTCATATAGGTCTTTAAGTAGGACAGGATGGATTCAGTAAGAAAAAATTAAAATTCATTTTTAATTATGAGTAGAATTTGCACAAAGTAGACTTAGAAGGAATGGAGGGAAATGACTCTTGTATACATGCACGTGAGTAAAGAATTTGCAAGTAATAAAGAGATCAAATACAACAGGATGCTAGCGATTGTTCTCTGTCAATAGACAGGAGATCATGGGGAGCCCTGCTGTTTTCTGAAAGCCTTGATAATTGAGCACCGGTACATTGAGTAATTACAGAACTTCCAGCTGAGCAGGATTATCTGGCAAAGCTTTATAGTAGCTGTGCAAACACTCCATCTTGTGCTGAACTCAGACAAAATAATTTTACTAATTAACCTGCTATAAAAAGATTTACCTGAAGGATGCTTCTTGGAAGCCTTTTGGAATTGGTTTGCTAGGTTCTTAAAATTGTCTAAAGACTTTTCTTATCATAAAATCATTTAAATTAGAATAGTTATTAATGGATTTGCAAGAGAAATTGAGTTTACTTTCTGTTTATTTTGTGAGTTTTCAAGAAGAATTTTTCTTTTGAGTCAGTGAAAAGGCAATGTCCCCTCCCTAGTTTTTGTGGAGTGGAGAGTAATCTCCAAGATCTGCTCCTTGACACCTAGTAGTATCAGTCTGTAGAGGAGATGTGTGTGTGTGGAAAAAATATATATGTATACACAGAAATGCTGCTTTACTTATGTTGGGAGTTATGTCCAAGTAAATCCATTTGAAGTTGAAAATATCATTAAGTTGAAAGTGTGCTTAATATGCCTAACCTATCAAACACCATCACTTAGCTTAGCTACTTTAAATGTGCTCAGAACTCTTATATTAGCCTACATTTGGGCAAAATCATCTAACACAAAGCCTATTTTGTAATCAAGTGTTGACTATCTCATATAATTATTGAATACTGTAGTGAAAGTAGAAAATACAATGGTTGTATTGTACTGAATGCATAATTGCTTTTACACTATTTTATAGTCAGAATTGTGAGTCAAACCATCATTAGTTGGGGGAAACTTTGAATGGGTGGAATATATTAGTATCTCACAAAATGACCTTTCTGTCAATGATGGACAGCATACACGGTGGTAGCCCCAGAGCTGAAAAGTTCCCAGTGCCAATGATGTCATGGCCATCCCAGTGTCTTAGTGCAGTTCCTTTATTTTTTATAAATTTAATGTAGGCTCCTGTACAGTGTTTATATAAAGGCTTCAGTAGTGCACAGTGAGTCCTAGGTCTTCCCATTCAGTCACCACTCATTCAGTGACTTACCCAGAGCAACTTTTAGTCCTGTAAGCTCCATTCATTGTAAGTGCCCTATACAGGTGTCCCATTCTTTATCTTTTATGCCATATTTTTCTGTTTAGATATATAAACAGAAACCCTATACAGGTGTCCCATTCTTTATCTTTTATGCCATATTTTTCTGTTTAGATATATAAACATGCAATGGTACCTTTGTGTTAAAATTGCCTTCAATTATTCAGGATAGTAACATGAAATACAGGTTTATAGCTTAGGAGCACAGCCTAGGTGTGTAGTAAGCTATACTGTTTAGGTATGTTTAAGTGTGTTCTACAATGTTCCCACAACATGAAATTGCCTACAGGGGCATTTACTGGAATGTATCCCTGTCTTTACGCAACACATGATTGTATTATACACCAGACCAGCCCACACAAAGAGCTGGTCCCAGGTTCAGTGCCAACAGGGTCTTGAGTTCTGCTTAGGTTACTTTCACTTTAATTTCCTAGCAAATAAGCCTTACCAATGATATATTAGATTAGGATACAGGTGAGTTTCTCATACACACGGCATACAAAATAGTGTTCAATATAGCTGTTCCGAAGAACTGAGATCTTTTGAAACATTATTTTGGGAGAAGAGATCATGTTTGCTGTCATGTAAGACATACCTTTTAAATGCTTCAATTTAGAGTGTTCACCTGTCATTGGACTCAGGACATGGTCATGGCCTATCCTCTCTCACACGCTGCCTATCGTTTGGAAAGTAGTGTTTACCAACGGCTATTGGGAAAAAAGTTCATGTCCGCTGTCTCCAGATGAAATCTCATCTTGTATTACCATTATGATGTATTTAATTGGCTGTTCCATTAGATAATAAACTCTGTGAAGGCAGAGGCCTACCTTGTTCACCATTACTGCTGAACAATTTAGATCTTGAACAATTTAGCCATGTGATAAGCACACAATTGATACTCACTAAATATTGGTTGAATGAACAAATAAAAGTTTACAATGTGCTCACAAAGAACCATGCTTTTTTCACACGTGAAAACTGAATTTAAAACATTTTCCCATAACTCACAGCATAGACAAAGGGCTAATATCCCTAATTAATAAAGAGACTCTGTGAGCCACAGAGGAAGTTTCAGTAGTTCTTAAGCATGTGACTAAGTACTCAGCCTCGCTCAGGATCATGATAATAAAAGGCAGAGTAACATTACAGTGAGGTGTCAGTTTGGCAACAACTCTAAATATCTATTATTTTATTTTTGTTTTCTGTGTTGGATTGTTACTAATGAGGTTATACTAAAGCTGCTACTTTCATGTGTTGCTAATGCAAACTGCTCTGGAGGGCAGTTCAGTAATAACTATCAACATTAACAACTTACTTTCACTTTAATTTCCCAGCAAATAAGCCTTACCAATGATATATTAGATAAGGATACAGGTGAGTTTCTCATACACAGGGAATACAAAATAGTGTTCAATGCAGCGGTTCTGAAGAACTGAGATCTTTTGAAACATTATTTTTGGAGGAGATCATATAAGGTTCTGTTTACTGTCATGTAAGGATCCAGCAATGCTCTGTCTGGGAATTTACACTTACACCTGTATGTGTACTAAGTAATATAGGTATACGGTTATTGCTTAAAGCAATTAATTTTAACACAAAAGACTGGAAAGTCTTGTCCATTAGAAAGAAACATATTAAATTATGATAAATCCAAAACATGAAATGCTGTGTAACTGTGGGAGAAAAAGCAGAAGTGCTGTCTGTGTGAATATGGAATAGCCCCTGGATCCATCAGTAAATGGAAAAAGAGCACGTCTAGTGTGCATTCATTTGTATAAAAAACAAACACATGTAAAGAACGTCAGGGAAGGGAGAGTGAATGCATATTTATATTTGTTTGTGCCTATAAAAACATTTCAGGAAAAATCAAGAAGCTAATCACAGAAGTTTCTGTGGCTGCCCTGAGGGCCGAGTGAATGGCAGCTGGAGGTGGACTTACTCTGTACCTTTGAAGTGTTATGTTGTTAACCATGTGTTATCTAGTTTGAAAATTATTAGACATTTAGGAATAAATAAAATTCACCCCTGCCTCACTGGAATTACAACAGAATTTTTCACTTAGGGGTATTTTGAAAGGAAGGTAGTAAGTAGGGTCTTTGAGGTTGAACTTGACTGGAGAGCAGGACTTATGAGAGTGGTGCTGGTGGTCTCTGTGAGATTAGAGAGAGTGGCTGTGCATGCTCCTGGGCTCCTCAGGGAGCAGAAGCTGAGGTGCGGGAGAGAGCACGGCCTTGGGAAAGAAAGAGGGAGGAGAGACTGGAAATGGTTACTGGGCCCCAGATCTCCATATCTGTTTTTATTCCCACAAACTTATTCTTCCCATAGGAAGTGTAAGTCCTTATTTCTCAGTTACTGCAATAGCTTCTTTAAGTGATAGATAACCAAAGAAGTTTCAGAACTTCTCTTTTCCTTAAATTTCTATATTATAAGAGGCATTTTTCATTATGGGAGTGCATTGGAATATGTTCTTTTATGACCACTGGATTCCTTACTGAATTTTACCACCTAGGATGTATCATGGCATTTCTGATACAGGCTGATATTAGCCTTGTATTTCATTATTGGCTACAGAGTGGCTTTGCCTTCCCTTGTGGTTTGAAGGTGTGACTTTTTGAAAAGACATATGCCATGCTGAGGACAAGGTTGAAAAGCCAAAGCATTCTTCTCTCTGAAGGAGAGGGAGCTCTTCTTCCCAGAGGGAAAGGGGGAAACCTGAGATCTCTGTTAGGCTAGCACTGCAGCACTCCGGGAGCCGGGTGGGGGGTGGGGTGGTGGGAAGACAGTGCTGTGGCAGGAATTTCAGTGCTCCACACAGACTGGGGCTACTTAAGTGTATTCAAATAGATTATTATTCTTAATTCAAAGTACATTCAAAGCATTTTATTCTCTCCTCCCCACCCCACCCCCCCTTAGCATGGAGATACAAAACGCCCCACAGGGTGGAATTTGTTGAAAAATTGACCAAGCTTGTCTTAAGTCAACTGCCTAACTTCTGGAAACTCTGGATTTCATATGTTAATGGAAGCCTTTTCAGTGAGGTATGTATACACATTTGACTGTAGGTGGAGCTAAGACCTTGTGAATTTCTAGTCTTAAAAGAATTAGATTTTGAAGTGATTTTTTTAAAACCTCAGGCCCAACATTTATAGTCATAGTTATATATTTTAGGATTAGCTAAAAACATAATAAAACTCTAATACTTCAGCAGCTGTATGACCTTGAACAAGTTACTTGATTTTTCTGAGACTCAGTTTTCTCAGTTGTAAAAAGAAAATAATGAGGGTTTCTATTTCAATAGGTGGTTATAAGGTTAAATGAGATAGTCAATTAAAGAAGAAACAAAAACTTGAGATGTAGTCAAGGATTCAGAGTTGAATATAATGCCAGTCAGACCAAATTATGGATGAAATTATATTCAGTAAAATATGAACAAACGATAAAACAAGGATAAAATGTTTGTAACTTAACATACAGATCTAAAATAATCTATATATTATACTTCTGAAATTTCCTAGTTGGGAAGAATTTGAAGATCATGTAATCTAGCCCCATTATTATTAGTCTACACAAGTTTTTATATGCCTTGGCCTTTTCATGAGTCACACGTTTACTTAATGTCTTAATTATAATACCTAATCAGTAACATAGAAAGTATAACCATAAAGTAATGTCTCTGACTTTGGTGTGTAGTACATGGAAATCAGAATCATCACTTTATAATCTTTCTTCAAGGGTTCCATAACGGCCTCCAATTCCTGGAGTGTAGATTTTATGGCCCTCTGCCCCATGCTTCTACCTGTTCAGATTAAGAAAGCTCTGTTTCCTGTCTTTGCAGGAAAACTCTTTACAGTCCTGGGATTGCTGGGAGAGGTAGGGGTCTTCCTGCCGGTAAAGCTATTTCCTGCTTATCTTGGACTTGGCAACATAGAAAGTAGACATAGACAAAAACTAAAACCATTTTTATTTTCTTGCAAAAGGACACAGCTTTTGTAGTTTAAGACCTCTCCGTGGTGGAAAGTAAGTAAAGGAAAGTTTGACCATGGACATAACTTCACACTTATATTGAAGAAATACACTTGTGCTCTGGAAGAGTTTTTGCTCCCTTTGTGTGTTTAAATTCTAGGTAACCACTCTCTCTTTTCTTTTAAACCCACTGGATCCATGGGTCTTTGTTTATATAAATGGTTGGTTATCTAACTCATGAAATTTTACTTAGTGCATGAAAACAAACTCCTTAGGGCTCAAAAACCAATCTTGTAAGCATGACTTATCAATGCATTTTTTTCCTTTAATTTCATCAGTGTATTGATTACCAAGCTTTATAAGTCAATGTTCAAATATTTCCTTTCTGTATCATTGGTATGCAAAAACTCTCTTGAAAAGTTAACTGTACAGAGAAAGTCCTAATTCCATAAAATGTTTGTGAGGTTTGGTTGGTCTTTGCAAATGTACAATTGCTTATTGCTGGCTTGGGAAGAGAATGCTTTAATTTCGATCTTGCAGATGTCCTGAAAAAATTTTTTTCCAGTGCCCTGTTTTTGTACATATCACATGGCATTTTGTGTCTTTGTGGCTCTCACCTGGGTGAGGACTATGTGACTCTTTGTGCTGGGAACAAGTTTGGGCTCTTGGCCCTCTGCTATGCAGAAGACAGCAGTATCCGTGCACAGCACCTCCTCTCCACATCTGCTCAGCCTCTGAACCAAGTCCTCATGTGAATGGGAGGGTTAGATGCTCCCAGATGGTGTCTTTGGACTGACTGTGTTCATAGATTTTTCTCACAGAACCCTAGTATTAGAATGGAAATATCCAGTGTATGTCACTTACTTACTAGCTGTGGCCTTAGATAATTACTAATTACTCTCTGTGCCCATTTGAGAATTCAGTGAGTTAACCGAAGTGAAGTGCTTATAACAATGTCTGGCAGATGATTAACAGTTGCTCTTATTATTTGGAAAGAAATTTATTCCAGTTTTTAAAATCTCATCAACCTGGCACATAATATGTGTTCAGAGAACAAAATTTAGTAACAAAACAGTTGAATACCAATGGCTAAGTCAGGGACTCATTAGTTTTCTCATGTCCCTGATCCTCCTCCCCATTGGTATGTGACTTTTAAAATCTTGGAATGATGAGCTGCTAAAGTTGAATTGAAAGATGAATAGATGGATTAGATCATATAAAGAATTAGTCCTTAGGAAATGGATCTTAAACCACCTTATTTTTTCCCAGCCATATGTTTTTCTTGTCCTTCTCATCAGTTCTGCAGGTAACCTACCACACATGGACAGTAGTTGCCTTGAGTCTTTTTAGAGTCATAAAATTCCTAAGAGTTTTTGATCTGGGATATTTTAGTGAAAGGGGAATGTATTTTATTTTCTTACAGGACCTGTGTCCTTTGTTGTGGTAGGTATATCCTGTAAGAAAATGTAAATGAAATATTTGGTTATAGATGAAAAATAAACAATCTACTTCGTGTACAGCATTAATGTTGAAATGAACAGATGATTTTAATTGGTCAAGTTAGATATGCCTGTGTTTCAGGCATATCATGTAAACTTAAAAGCTGATAGCAGTAATTATTAATGAATAGGGGATTTAGACATGTTTTTAAATTATTTCCCCTCCACTAAAAAGTGAGAAAGATAACACAGGGAATAGGGGGAACGGAGGGCACAGGAGCATGTGCACAGTCCATCCAGACACTTGCTAGGTTAATGTTAGGAAGAGTCCTCTCCTAGTTCACATGTAATCTCGTATGAGAAACCTTTATAATATTTAAACACAGTTTTCTTGAAATTTCTTATTTTTCTTATTTTAGAACTATGTTGTTTATTAAGATCTCATCTGTTAAAGAAGTTTCCAACAGTTTAAAAAGTAGTCGGTTCTTCAAGCCAGCAAGGCCCATGTGAATTAACTTAAGCGAATTAAAACAGTGAAATCCAGCCGTTGGGCTTACCACAAAGTAGTTTTGGTCTGTGTATGCAGGAAAGACTTAAGGTTTCTAGTTAACAAAATGGTCAATAGTAGGTTAAGATCTCACCTATAGATATATTTTACATTTAAGGTATTTGTGAATGAAAATCTTTAAATCATTCAAATAGTTGTTAAATATTAGGAATCTGAATACTAACTTATAGTAGTACATAAATTAAAATGTACCATTTGCGTTCCAAAAGTAGGGTTTTCTTTTAAAAATAGGGCAAACCTTATATAATTCATTGTGTTGGAGATGTTCAACTCTTCATCAGATTAAAACAATAAATAACTATTGTTCTATTAACAGTTGCAAGAGGCCTGCTGTATACCTCATTCCCCTCCTCTTTTTACTATTCATGTATTTGAAGTCCTTGAATTTTACAAAATAATTGTCCAGTAGATGTCATCATACATTCATGAGTACTTTTTTTGTTGGGCAAAATTGCTCTGGCAAAATTGAGACTTAATTTTTATATGATGCTTACTTTTTAACAATAGACTTTTACTCTTTTCCTCTATTTAAAGATAAACAGAACAAACAACTGTAAAATAATCTTACCATTGGATGATCCTAGGATGTGCAAAGTTCAGTATAAGGTATACTATGGAGAGTGCAATTAAAGAAGACTCCCTCTTATAGTCAGTACATTTTCACTTTTATACTGGCATGTCTTCTCCTCTGCAGTACACTACACAGGTCTGTATGAGTCAGGGCTCTCCAGAGAAACAGAACCACAAGGATATGTAAGCATATCCAGATACACACACACACACACGTATACATAAAGAGGTTTATTATAAGGAATTGGCTCATGTCATGATGAGACTCACAAGTCCTGAGGTCTGTAGGCTAAGTAAGCTGGCAAGCTGGAGACCCAGGAGAAGCAGTATGTTAGTTCCAGTTCAAATGCCAGCAGACTTGAGACATAAGAAAAATAAATATTTTAGTTCAAGTAGGAAGGCAGAAGAAAACCCCACAACATCCCAGCCTGAAGACAGTTAGACAGGAGGAATCCTTCTTACTCATAGGAGGATCAGCCTTTTTGTTCTATTCAGGCCCATAGCAGGGAGGGCAGTTTGATTCAGTCCGTACTGACTTAGATGTTAATCTCATCTAGGAACACCCTCACAGACATATTCAGAATAACAGTTGACTAAAGATCTGTGTATCCCATGGCTCAGTCAGATAAAATTAAACATCACAAGGCCCTTAACAAAGATTTGGCAGCATGGGACCCACTGTCATGTCCGCCTCCTGACTTGCCAGCAAGTGTCAGGCTCCTCAGCAGCATCTGAGCTCCACACCTGCACCCACCTCACAAGCCCGTCTGCTCACAGGCCTCTCCCATCTCTGCCCATCCCTCGCCCATCTCTGCCCATCCCTCTCCCGTCTCTGCCCATCCCTCGCCCGTCTCTGCCCATCCCTCACCCGTCTCTGCCCATCCCTCGCCCGTCTCTGCCCATCTCTGTCCCGTCTCTGCCCATCCCTCACCCGTCTCTGCCCATCTCTGTCCCGTCTCTGCCCATCCCTCGCCCGTCTCTGCCCATCCCTCGCTCGTCCCTGCCCACCCCTCGCCCGTCCCTGCCCATCCTTCTCCCATCCCTGCCCATCCCTCACCCTTCTCTGCCCATCCCTCGCCCGTCTCTGCCCATCTCTGTCCCGTCTCTGCCCATCCCTCGCCTGTCTCTGCCCATCCCTCGCCCATCTCTGCCCATCCCTCGCCCGTCTCTGCCCATCCCTCGCCCGTCTCTGCCCATCCCTCGCCCATCTCTGCCCATCCCTCACCCATATCTGCCCATCCCTCGCCCATCCCTCTCCCATCTCTGCCCATCCCTCGCCCATCTCTGCCCATCCCTTGCCCATATCTGCCCATCCCTCGCCCATCTCTCTCCCATCCCTGCCCATCCCTCGCCCATCTCTGCCCATCCCTCGCCCATATCTGCCCATCCCTCGCCCGTCTCTGCCCATCCCTCGCCCGTCTCTGCACATCCCTCGCCCGTCCCTGCCCATCCCTCGCCCGTCTCTGCCCATCCCTCGCCCATCTCTGCCCATCCCTTTTGTTGTCACCTTAAATGTCCAGGGAGACCTGAGTCCTTGTGCTGTTCAGAAGCATATCACTGGGCTATGGCTAGCAGATCTGCCTCTAAGGGCCAGTCTGTCATATTGAGACCCAAGACTTCAGGCTTTTAAAAAATAGGCCTTTAGATTAGCCCAGTAGTGTTCAGGGAAGTCTTTCCTAAATATATTCAAGTAGGCTGTGAAGAACGTAAGCGTTAGGTAGTTATTTACCAAGTGCCAGGTACTGATACACACAGATATATAAACATAATATATGCGCACACATATAAACATTCAGTACATATACTTATGTGCATATATTTGTGTGTGCACAATAGACACACGTCTATTTGTACAAGTACACATATATGTGAACCTATAGCATACGCACACATGAATATACATGCATGCACACACATATATACAAACATATACATCTTAAAATACATATGTACTTTATAAACAAAACAGTGACCAGGATAGCATGAACTCTCCCCTCTTACAAAGGCTAAACCAAAATATATTTTTTAAAAAATTATCCTAAATTCTGGTAACAGCTATAAAAGAAACAAATACAGTCCTATGATAAAAAATATCAGTAGTGGGGGGCGGTGCCTGTGGCTCAACCAAGTAAGGCACCAGCCCCATATGTCAGAGGTGGCGGGTTCAAACCCAGCCCCAGCCAAAAACTGCAAAAAAAAAAAAAAAAAAAAATCAGTATATATATATCAGTAGTGGGATAGAGATTAGGGAAGATCTCTGTGGAGATGCTAGTTAAGCTGACTCTTGGCACATGCGAAGGAAGCAGCCAGGCAGAGGGTGTGGCAAGCAGGTACCAGATGGTGGGAACAGCACACACAGTGCTGTTGTCTAAGCCGTGGCTACAACCACCTGGACAACTGCGGCATCCTGCTGGTGGGTCAGGCCCTTACGCTGGACCCTCTTCATTCTCTCACTTTAGGCTTAGTTACATCACTCCCCTGTTAAAACACTTCAGTTCCTTCTCATTTGTTTTAAAAATAAAGGAAAAATTGATTTTGATTTCTCAATTAAATGCTGGTGTACAAAGAATTTTGAGTATCGCTGACCAGTGAACTCAGGAGTTAGCTTTTTGAATGTTTATTGAGGTGAAATGTGGGGCTTAGTTTTTCTGTAGGCCTATAATTCTTTCAAAGTGAAAGTACATTTCTACAAAGAAAAAATTATAAAATCTACGTGGTTTAATGTAAAATTTAAAAGTATGTGTAGAGTTTTCAAGTTGTATATCCACGTGCTGACCACTTTTTTTAAGGCTTGTCTAATATTTTTGTTGAAAACACTCAATAGTCCTAATCTTCTTTTACTCATTATGTCAATATGTTCCTTACATAGACCAACTCTACAAGCAGTTTCCCTAGCTTCTACATAAATGTATGTATGCACACACACACACACACACACACACACACACACACTTAACATCACGTATTTAAAACTTAACTTGAAGTCAGTACCATAATCACATATAAGACAATTTTTCATAACTTGAAAGGTCTCCAGACATGTCTCTAGCCAATAATACATGAGATAAAGATTTAAACTTTAAAGGATAAATTTTGCACAATGTCAATGAAGTGTCAGATTTTCTTTTACATTGTATAATTTTGCTATTGCATCTATATTTGGAAAGTTTCTCAAGCTTGCCCTTCTAGGGCCTTTTATATAATAATATTTAGTTGTTAGAAAATTTGTTAATAAAATGTTAACTGAAATCCAATTGAGCAGATTTCTCTTTTAATCAATATAGTCTTCCCTATGTTACTTTAAGGAGAAAGAAAAATACAGGAAAAGATGAGTCATATCAGCAAAACAGGCAAAACATTAATTCTAGAATGGTAGAATGCATTCCCTCCTATTAAAATCCTCAAAGGAAGAACAATGATTTATGGGGGGTTTTTTGTTTGTTTGTTTTTTTAGAGACAGTCTCATTTTGTCGCCCTCAGTAGAGTTCTGTGGCATCACAGCTCACAGCAACCTCCAGCTCTTGGACTTGGGCAATTCTCTTGCCTCCAGCCTCCCAAGTAGCTAGAACTACAGGTGCCTACCACAAAACCCAGCTATTTCTTTGTTGTGGTTTGGCCGGGGCCGGGTTTGATCCCGCCACCCTCAGTATATGGGGCCAGCACCCTACTCACTGAGCCACAGGTGCCACCTGATTTATGTTTTTTTTTAAAAAATAAAGCGACAGATGTAATGTTTATATTCATAAGTATTATTTACCAAGGAAATGGAATGGATGCCTAAAGATTATTTTACATTCATTCAGAAATTACTTTTTATTCCTGTACTAGTGAATGAGAAATGATGTTGAGAATGTTATCATGAGTATGATGCTTTGTGGTTTAACCATGTGAAATTGTTAAAAAATGGCGTGTGAAATTCACCTATACAATCAGTAATTTCAACTTAATTCTTAGGTTTATTTATAAGAATTACACCTAAAGGTTTTAAAAAGATAACTTCTTGGTCGTTAATCATCCTTTAATCAGAAACTTAGATTATGTCTTATACATCCTTTTAATCAAGTTAGAACCACATTTCATGTTCTCTTGATATATAAATGTTAAAGTACTTTTTATTTTTATACATTACTTCTAATATGTTATATTTTGTTATTTAATTTTTAAGACTGCTGAGAAGTCAGGCCAGATTGAAAGGTCAAAGAATGTAAGGCAAAGACAACATGATTTTAAGGTAAGTTAAGGAAAGTATGTA
This sequence comes from Loris lydekkerianus, assembly GCA_963574355.1. NCBI lineage: Eukaryota > Metazoa > Chordata > Mammalia > Primates > Lorisidae > Loris > Loris lydekkerianus. The sequence continues at coordinate 30,226 of CAUYPK010039714.1, read as the reverse complement.
GACTTTTTCACAGGATTTTCTCATCCTAGGTCACTAGGAGACCTCACGTTCAAGACTCTTAGTATTGTTCAGTTTAATTCAGCCAGATTGATGACATTTTAATGCAGCTTTGCTTGTCCCTCATTTTCTAGAAAATGATTCAGGAAGTGACACACTCCCTTGTGAAGCTGATCCGAGGGGCCTTGCTCCCACTCAGTATCTGGGAGGGCGAGGCACGTCAATATGGGGGCTGGGAGGTGAAGTCTGAGCTCTCCGGACAGTGGTTCACACATGTCATCCAGACCATCAGGTGAATATGGACACGTTCTCTAAAAGGACTACTTTTTTCCTTGTTTTAAAAAAAACAAAAACAAAAATACTCAGTATGGGACATGACTTGATACGTTTAACAAAGAAGAAATTTTTCTTATCCTTCTCTCTTTTCTTTTTGCCTCCACGGTTTCCAGTTTATCAACAAGGAGGCTCTTAAACATTTCTGGTGTGGATGCTGGACAAAAGTGTCATACTGTTCATGTATCTTTTCTGTTGATTAACCTAATATTACTATCACATTACAGTCCTTGTGGACTTGCTCCATGAGAAATGATTGTAGGATGGTGAAAGCCTTGATGCAAATTACTTTGGGATCCCACTCTGCTCACTTTTGTTGTGTTTGTTTCTCAGACTCACTTATGAATCGTTGACTGCCCTGGAAATTCCTAATGACATGTTACAGACTATCCAGGATCTCATTTTGGATCTCCGAGTACGTTGTGTAATGGTCACATTGCAACACACGGCAGAAGGTGTGTTTACAAAAACTGCACCTCCTTTTACCTTCTAAATCTTTGAAAATAAGAGATTAGTCTTATGAAAATCTTAATATATTCATCTTGTATTTAGTTGCTCAGTAGAAATTTTTTTTGATGTTTTTTTCAAATCAGTTTTATTGAGAAGCAAGACCATGCAGAAATTAAGATGGATATACTAGAAAATATTTAAGAAGTATAAGAACATTCTTAAGGTAAATGTTAAGTAGAAAATATAAGATACAAAACTTATATAAAATATGATCCCAGATTTGAGACCATATATATATACACATATATATATGCATATGCATTAGAATCTCCACAGTTTACCAACTCCTTAAGTTGACCTAATTTTATAGACCAGACATTCACCACATGCATACACCAGTATGGTAGGCCTAGTTCCTTTTGTTGACCACCTCCATATATTGACTAGTTTGTTACAGTTTCCTGGGTGATCAGTTTAAAGAGGTTCTACTGTTTTTAAATTTTAATAGAAAAATCAACAAACATACAAAAAAAAAAAAAAAGATTGTTAATAGTTCTCTGGATCCTAGAATTACATATGAGTCTTGTTTTCTTTATACTTTTTAAAATATTCAGCGTTTTCTACATAAAATCATAAAAAGCAATAAAGTTTATTTTTCAAAACAGCCTTTGGGGTATTTAATATTTTTCAAACAAGAACACTGTTATAAATGATGTAAGTCTTTTCTGTCTGCCTCGAGGCTTTTTAGGTAGGGAAGTTACAGAATTCATGACTAATATACTATGTAAGTGGAAAGAGAGTGGAATCCCAGTGAGAAACCGAACATTTCCCTGTAAATTCATCATTCCCTTCCCACTGGGAACCTGAGCCAGGCCCCAGTGCTAAAAGTTTGGGCAGGTGGCACTTCTGTAGCCAGGTGAGAATCACACTGCCATTGTCAGGAACGTATAGAATTCATCAAAAATCCAAATCATCAAAAATTTTAGGGAAAAAATATTATGTGGCTTATTTCATACATATCTGATATTATCAAGAATATTAAATAAATCTAGCCTACAATTCTCCAAATTAGGCTATACAATGAAAAATTTTATTTATGTTAATATTTTATTGGAAAAATGTACCAAACAATACATATTTAAAATCTCAAGTCTACCATAATCATATTCTTTTCTTTTATCAAGTTTTTATAAGCCTATCTAAAACAGTGAACAACCATAACATGTATAGACTTTAATTGTTAGGAAGTTCAGCAAGATAATTATAATGAAAAGTACTTGTGTGCTTGTTTTCCATGTAGAAATAAAGAGATTAGCTGAAAAAGAGGACTGGATTGTTGATAATGAAGGCCTGACTTCTCTAGTAAGTATAAATTCTTTTTGAATTGTCATTAATATATATTACATTCAAAATAAATGATTTATTATATTAAATAAGGAGCATAAACTCTCTACCTTGCGACTCTAGTTTCTGTAAATAGAAGTAAAAAGCTTCTTCGTTTTCCTTGTCAGATCATTTTTGTTGAACACTAACTATAAATATTAAAAAATTAATGAAAACAGTGGTTTCTTAAAGTTTAGAGTAACCTTTCTTCATCCTATATAACTTATAATTTTTGTTTGTGTTGCTTATTAGAAAATGGAGTATGCTTAATTCCAAGTTATTTAATAACTTGAATTATTAACTTTTCAGATGGGACTTTTAAGTTTCAGATATCTCTGAAAGTGGTTTTCATGATTTCTCGTGTTTTCACACTTGTCTCATGGATCCCCCATTGCCAGTCAGTTGCTGGAACATCCTACTGGCTCAAACAAGGCAGGGCCTTCCTGTTTCTCTCACATTAGTCTGAGAGCCTGATCGTGCAGTCAGTGCCCAGGGCTCCCCCTGTTCTTCCCTGTGCCCCTTCACACTGGCTGGCTGCTCAGGATGACTTCAGAGGAGCAGGACAGTGCTTCACAGTTTCTTGAGCTAGGGTTAAATGAGATACTATGGACCAGAGATACTTTGTAAATTGCAAAGCTTTAGCCAAACGAACATAAAGGATTTTTATTTGCTTAATACTTACTGTAACTGAGACCACTATGATGATAATACCTTAAGCCTACATTATTCCTGTTTTCAAAGCACTTTCATACAAGCCTGCCCTGAACATTGCAGCAAGCCTGAAGGACAGGCCAGAAGGGATCTCTGGACTATCACCCATTGAGTAACTTGCCCAGAGGAAATAGATGCAGGTAGATTAACCATTGAGTCACCTTGCTGCCTGGTTCCTGACACTTGCTCACCTTGGTCTTGTACAAAGGAAAAAAAATTATATGTTCAATTTGAGAAAATAGTATCTCTGTTGTCAAGGTTCTGTGTTTTATTGTATAAAACTGACATACATTCAATAACTCTGAGCCGTAAAATAGGTAATGGCTTTAGGTCCTTCCTGGGGCCAGTGCTTCTGCATCCATAGTGAGCCAGGTGTGCCTCCATGGGTGGGCTGTCCCTGGCCTGGCTGTTTGCGTGGTCATAGATCAGGCCCTGTGAAAATGCTCTGTGTGGAGTGGTTGCCATAGAACCTTTTTTGTAGTTTATTTTAAAGGTTAACTATACTAGTATAGTTGTAAGCATAAAATAACTAATTACATTTTTAAAAATTATTTTACTTAAAAAACTTTTTTTAAATTATTGTTTCAGGTTAATTTGGGGATACAAACATTTAGGTTACAGTGTTTGCATTTGTTAGGTAGAGTCCCCCTTATAATGTGTCCCACCCCCAAGAGGGGTATCACACACCCTGTAACATTAAGTGGAAGCACACCCATTTTCCTCCTCCAACCCTTTCCCGCTCTCTCATTCCTCTGTCCCCCACCTTGAATTGATTTGAGTTTTTCTCTTATGTGGGCATGTATTAGATTGTCTTCTAGCTTCATAATAGTATTGAGTACATTGAATTTTTCCTTCTCCATTCTTGTGATACAATAAAATAACTAATTTCATGTTTGATCTCACACACAAGCTATATAACTATGTATAGGGGCAAAAGAACTAAACCCTACTGCGCCTTGTGAATGAATGATCTGCAGGAAGTAGCACTGGAGTCCGATGAGACAGTCTCTAGCCACATACCATTGAGGAAATAGGCTATAAGAAGACTTGATAGACTTGCTAATGCTGAGTAAGATTTTTAGCTATTCAGCATGGATCTCAAGAGAAAAGGTAAATCAATGCTTAGAGCACAAGTCTAGAATCCAGTTATGAATATTAGTGTTTTAATCTATTGTGGGTGTAAAACTCTTAGACTTTGAACAATGACAAATTTTATCAAAGCTTATCACATACCTCTAATTTATATTTTCTTAATATATCCATAGTACCAACTCTGTTTGTTTGAAATAAGAGTACTTTTTCTTTGGCTTTCCTGTAGCTAGGATAGGAAAATGTTGCTTATCACATTAAAGAAATGAACATACGCTTTGCCTCATTATGACTGTCTCTTCAGCTGAAGTATTATCTTTAATTAGAACTTCACTTCACTGCTCTGAAACAGCTCATTAAAAGCATCCTGTTTTCTTCTCATGTTAAAAATGGTTTCTGCCTTTTTTCAATTTGGATAATTCTGAGAATTTTCTTTCAGAAGAACTGGAATGATGTGTTATTACTTCTTACAGTCAGCTAAATTGGATGATTCACTGACGATACACAGAGATAGTACTGTTTCTTTTTTTAGTGAGTGTTTAGGCCATCACTCCCGATATAACTAAAACGCACTGAGCTTTCTAGTATTCTCTATCCATTAATATTAATACAGATATAAAATAAAATTAATAAGGAAGCCTTATTAATTTTAATTTAAGAAATATAAGTATTCACACATGAATGTTGACATATAACTACCCACAGATGAATTTGGGATTTAATTCTCAATATCATAATTTTTATTTTAACATATTAAATTTTCATAGTTTCTAAGGCAGGTACGTCAGATTAATCAGGCTAGTCTCCTAACATGTTTTGATTCTTTAAGTGCTTTCTGTGCAATTAGTATTTCATTCTGCATTCCCTACTTTTTAATATTTTCTCTATACTTCTACTTTTAAGTATTCTTTGTGGTGCCCTCTGGTGGTTTGAAAGGGTAGTAATAAAATGACATAAATGCCAAAGCACTGCTATATTTTAGCTTTCATTAAGTCTGAGTTCCTTTTGGTAAGAAAATAAATGTCCTTTTCAAAATATGTATGTGTCCCTTCCTTCTGTTGAATTTTTTCATAAACCTTTTAAAACTTAATGTGCGTATTGAGTAAAGGTTCTCCAGATTTTTTTCCATATCTCATAGCAGGTTGAGCATTGAGCCTTCCATGGCTCCCTGCCTATTGCAGGAAACCCAAACCCTGTACCTCATTTCTTGAGGCCAGTTGCTCACACTCTGTGGTTTTGACATGCTCCTCTTCCTGAGGTCCTTCAACCCCAGCAGTTTCTTGCCTACTCTGGTCTGTGTATACTGTGCTTCATGAGGACTTGTTCCTCCTTTCTTCTCTCTAGGGGCCCACAACCCTGGCAGTTTCTTGCCCACGCTAGGCCATGTGTGGTGTCCTTCTGTGAGGACTTGCTCCCTCCTCTCCTGCCCTCTTACTGCAGCCATCAGCCTCACTGGCTTGGTGGGGGGGGCTTTTTGACCATCCTGTTCACACCAGATCCTCCTCCATAGCAATTGTTCTCTGAGTCCTACATGTTTTATTCATGATGCTTATTATAGTGTACAGTTGCAATTTTATTTCTGTACTTTCTTTTCAACTTTTTTTGTTGAGTGTGACTTTCACAGCGTCACCTGTCTGAAATAGACATACAATGAGAACTCTGTCAGTTGTACTCTTATTTCTCTATCACCTACAGTAGTTCCTGGCAGAAAATACACCTTAAATACTCCTAGGAGCTAAGATATCAGGATTCAGTTACACTTAATTTTGAAATGCCTCTGGTTGTACACATAATCGAACTTCTATAAGTTGACTATCCAAGGGACTAACATACTGGTCAACATACTGAGGTGGTCAACATAAGGAACTAGGCCTGCTGTGCTAATATGGACATGTGGTGCATGTCCAGTCTATGAAAATTGGGTCACCTTAGGGGAGTGGTCAACTATGGAGGTTCTACTCTACTTTTATTTTCTGACTTTATATAGAAATGACTATAGTGACTTATTTAAAGATTTTTTTACCTCCTCCAGATTGTTATTATTAAATTTTGTTAACAGTACCAGAGAGGTGGACAAAGAGCTTGAAGTCATCTCTGAAAACAGCATTTAAAATATAAACTCATTATCTACTACTTATAATGTCATTTGCCTCTCACAAGAATAGAATCTTGAAGGAAATTTTTAGTTAGAACTAAGTTCTATTCTGGTTGAATTTAATGTACTTTAAATAGTCTCAAGATTTACCCATTTTTTAATATCAAGTGCAAAACATGCCAAACCTAAAAACTCAATGACTGGAAGATTTCAGATTATTTTTGTGTCTGTTCCTTTTGATAAATCTGAAAAATTTAGAGTTTTTGGCTACATTCACTTCTGATAAATATATCTTAGTAATCAGTACATGTTTTTTAATTGTAAGATACACTTTTTTCCTTCAGCCATGTCAGTTTGAACAGTGCATCGTGCATTCCCTGCAGTCGCTCAAGGATGTTCTCGAGTGCAAGCCCGGAGAGGCCAGTGTAAGTTCTCTGTTCGGTTTCACTTCTGCTTCAGAACTTCCCAGGGAATCACAACTGTACATTTTTGAGTCGTTGAAGCCCAAGAGCTTTTCTCCCTCATCGTTCACTTGTTTCATTTAGTTTAACTACACAGGTGTGTTGATTTGTGGTTCCAACATAACTAATAAAAGGTAAAATGTGGTAGAGTTGTTGCACCGATAGCACTTTGTGAACAGAATGAACAATTGACCTGGATATTGTCACCAAGCCCACTACTTCACAGTCTTAGGTCAGTCACCACAGCTAGGAAAACCACGTGTAGGCCAGCTCTTCACTTGCATCCCCGTTCAGAGCAGGGAGACCATGCTGGAAGCAGTTTTCTATATTTTAACTATTTATATCTAACTTCATAGAGAAAAAGGTTTGTTTTGTTTTGTTTTATTAACAAAGTCTGAAACTTTTAATGAAAATTCTTCCTCATAGGTCTTTCAACAACCCAAAACACAGGAGGAAGTTTGCCAACTAAGCATCAGTATCATGCAGGTAATAATTGCAAGCAGTGATACCCAAACCCTAAAATAATGCTAGTCAGCCCCTCCTATTTATAAGGTATGTATAACATATATAAAATATGTATTCTGTTTCCTCTTATCTGTATACATAAGGGTAAGTAGGGCAACAAAATAAAGTTTAATGTAGAATTAATTACAGCTTATTTTTAGCATTACCCAACCTTTTTATTTTTATTATATTTCCCTTTTTTTTGTATTCTCTTGGTACTTTACATATATTTCTATTGAAGCACAGAGTAAGTGATAGTCATTTACATTATAATCTTATATATATATTAAGATTTATATATAAATCTTTATAATTTATATATATAATTTATAATTTATATATAAAATATATAATATATTTTTATATATAAAAAATTATATATAAAAATTTATAATGCTTTGTATACATACAAATGAAGTTGAACACGTGAATGAGTGGGAAAAGGTCTTTTGCCTAATAAGTATTTAGAAAATTAATAATTGATCAAAACATCAGTGCTTTTAATTTTCTATTATATATTGAAGGGACATATACTTCTATCATTAACAGGATATATATATAAAATGTATTCCTTGATACATCGCTCCCTCCCCTACAGCCACACTACTTGCGAGAACTATACTTCTACTTTAATTCATGTAAAGTTATTTTTTTATTCAAATAGATTAATATCTAAGAGTTTATTCATCTGAGAATCCTAAAACTTATTATTTCTGACTTAGGTTTTTATACACTGTCTGGAACAATTGAGCACCAAGCCTGATGCAGATATAGATACTACACAGTAAGTGAAAATGAAATAAATCTCATTAATGCATTTAGGAGAATTAAAAGTATAGATTCAAGTTTGATATTTGGTCTTATATCCTAAGACTTACAGTAAAATAGATTGTTTACATTAAAGTCAGTTTTATATATTAGACCTATTCTTTCCATAATTTCTTTATCCTCTGAATACAGCCTTATTAGAGTCATACTAAGCAAATTGAACATATATATATGATTCGCTTATTAATTGTCAACAGATTTCATAAACAACAAAGTGGAAAATTTAAACATATATAACTCCTAGTTGATTATTTTTGCAATTCTGACATCAGGCCATCCACGTTCTATTGGACAGCATTGTAAAATCTAATTTATGTTTAATCTGTTTTTTTTAATGTCGTTTTTCTGAACTATACTGGCATGTATAACTTTTGTGTACCTATGATTTTTCTCCTGACACCGATAACACTGAAATAAATACCTCTTAAATCTTAAATTGACAATTTGAGAATTTTTCCATGTTAGTCTAGTCACTGGTTTTTGCTCTTCAGTGTATGAAGCGGTTATCTCTCTAGAGACCTAATAAGCTTTTAATTCTCGATTTCCTCTCATTTGATTTCATATTTTTAGCTCACTATTCCACCAGAAGTTTGTATTCTCACATCCCTGATATTATTGATTATTATTAATAAAGCTCTCATTATTATTTTATTAAAATTTCTATTTCATATATTATTGAATTCTGATATATAGTGCAAATAGTTTATGTTTTAATGTTTTTCAGTTTGGTATCCTCTTTTTACCTCTAGATTTTGAAATATTTTGTATTTTTATCATCTTAGTCTTCCATGTGAATTGTAAAATTAGTTGGTCAGGTTTAAAGAAAGTAAATCCTGTGGAAGCATTTATTATGATTCAGTTATGTCTATAAATTAGTCAATGGAGTTGTGATCCTGCCCCACACCCCCTGTACCTCCACACCTGTTTTATATTTCTGGTTACTTGTGGGTTATCAATTAATTTCCTAACTCACCTCACAAAGTGAGCTTGCATCAGCCCCTGGATATTCTGATAGGCAGAATCATTTTAATTATGTAAGTATATACTTAGGATAATTATAATTATTTGACATTCCCCCCCCCCCCATAGTTATTTACTTTTATATTTAGCTAAATTGAAGCCCTAATACTATGGGAAGACCCAAAATTTTATATGGTCCATGTTAATAGCTAGTCCTTCGTGCCTTATTTGAACTGTTCATTATTAAATATCAAAAAAGAACTTATGGAAGGTTATGTGATTTTTTTTTTACACCAAAACAGTTAAAATTTACATTTGTATTTAGTTCATTGTATTTTTACAGATATAGATACTTTTTAAATTTTAGTGCTTTAATTGTAACTATTCACTTTCTTGTTCCTATATTCAGTCTTTCTGTGGATGTGTCTTCCCCTGATTTGTTTGGAAGTATCCATGAAGACTTCAGTTTGACCTCTGTAAGTAAGATGATAAATAGAAAGGAAAACTTGAAAAACTATTAATAATTAATGACTTTCATAAATCAGTCTAAATTACTTTGTTACTGCCTCATTGCTATAAAATACAGTATAGAACATTGCTCTATACTTTGGAGCTATGTCATATGTGAAAATTTTAGTAAATATAATTTATATGAATTTCACACTTACAACTTTTTAGTTGGAATTGCAACTATACACAGTTCCATATACTGTCTGCATCTGTGCAGTTCCTAGTGTTAATCAGGTGCCCCAGGGTTGTTATAATCAGGTGGGGAAGACGAGGGTGCCTGTTTTCTTCACACCTTTTGCCTCCTCAGCCAGGGAATTTCTGCTTTTCTCTGTTATATTTTTGTACATTCTCTAATAAGATTTTATCTCAACACAAGTTCAGATAAAAATATACATGTATACATGAACACATACATGTAAACATACGTACATGTATCTATTTATACATGTTATTTTTGACGTTTACACAGATATGGAGAGGATTCACATACATACATTATCCTATATATAAATTGAGCCATCAAAATCAGACTCTCCCTGGCTTAAAGCAAGTAGCCCTCTCTGGTTTGTCTTGAGCTTGAAAGATATATGTGTATATAAGTATATCAAGAAAAAAAAATATGACCTGATTCCTGTGTCTTTTCCATAGTTACTGTATTCTTAAGCTAAATTCCCAAATGAGTTTGATATATTAAGAATAATATAGTTTTAAAGTAACTAAAGAAATTTTAGGTTTAATTCCATGGATGACTACATAGAGAGAGATACCAGTCACTGAGGAAGAGAATTCAGACAGAAAACAGGGTGATCATTGCAAAGCATCAGGGGAACTTACATACGGACAAGCCACATGTGCCTTCTCAAGGGTCAGCGAGAAGAGACGTTCTTCCTGAGTATGTCAGACATTTGGCTCGGGGCAGGGCTCCGTCCACCTGTTCAGCAGCATAGTTGCTCTCTTGATATTCCTACGCTACCCAAGGAGCTTTATTGGTTCTCAGAACTTTTCAAAGCCCAGCCTGGGTGCAGGTCTGCCATGGAGACAGGCAGCTGGCTGAACCACAGAGGGGTCAGGTCACTCTGTACTGCTCAGTCAGGAGATAGAATATAAGTGCGGGACAAGGGTGACCCTATACTGGTAAGAGGAGAGAAGGGCAAAATATATAAAAGTAATACTGGGTTATCAGTATTTAAGGGGTAGTTACAAGGAGAGAGCCTGGATATGCCCTGAAAAGCAATAAGTAGAGTGATGGGAGAAAATCCAGATAGAGCAGCATCCTGAGACAGGGGGAAAAGTGCATTTAGATGGAGGAATGCTTGCCACTGTGAGGGCTGAGGAGGCTGGGAGGTTGAGCAGCAGGCCCGGGGTGCTTGGCAGCAGAAGTGAGACCTCAGGGCCTGTGGGAAAAGGAGAGAAGATGGGGATAGGGGCACCAGGGCTGAAGGAGGGCCCCCAAGTGGGGAAGGGCCTGGCCAGTTCTTGGGCCAACTATGCCTTCTTCCTCCATCTTTCAGAACAAGCTGTGTTCACTGAGTCTTTCTCTTCTCTCCCAGACTCCCTACATTCTTAGCCCTTTCTCCACTGGTGCACTTGTGCTCCCTTGAGTGGCAGTGGCAGTGGTGATGATGGTGGTGGTCCTTGGAGCCCCCTTCAAAGCTCCCCATGTTCCAGCTCCCATCCAACCCCCTGTTGCCCTGCCACAGAATGCTCCATGTGTGCCACTAGGCACAGGTCCTCATCTGTCCTGTTTTACTCTCCAGTGTTACTTGTGACCAAACTCAGTTCTTCTGTTTCCCCTACTGGAAGAGAATAGATTTGGCTCTTCTCTCAGATTACTGAGTTCTCGTAGGGTCTTATCCAGAAGGGAAGCTGTTCTGGTAAGAAAGACTTGGATTTGGAGACAGACAGAAAACATTGACTGACATCCTGGGTACTCCTCACTAATTGCATAACTTTGGGGGCATCCAGGCTAAGTGTTCTGGTAAAATTGTGATGGCAATGCTTGTGTCACAGAGATGCCATGAGGGATGGCAGGAATGATACCTGAGCCATATGCCTTCGTCTATAGGTGTGACGTTTGATGGGTTATTTTCAAATACACATCACCATTTAAATTGTTAATGAGCTTTTGATTAACCTCTCCAAGGTTAAGAATTTGATTGTGTTGTTCACTTGTTCTTCCCACTTTTATTTTATCTGGTTACATTTGAGAAGCAAATATACTTACTAAGAGTAAAGACTTTAAATTACTCAAATAATTTTTTTTTTTTTTTGAGATCCAGTGGCCCTGAGTAGAGTGCCATGGCATCGTTATAGCTTACAACAACCTCTAACTCTTGGGCTCAAGCAATCCTCTTGCCTCAGCCTCCCTAGTACCTGAGACTACAGACACCCGCCATAGTGCCTGGCTAGTTTTTCTATTTTTAGTAGAGATGGGTCTTGAACTCCCGAACTCAAATGATCCACACACGTTAGCCTCCCTCTGCTAGGATTACAGGTGTGAGCTACCATGCCTGGTCCCAAACAATTTTCCTATTTTTGAAAAACCATGATAGTACAATGGGAAAGAATCAAGCAAACAAAGTTAATAGGACAGAGAAGATGAGGCAGGTTTAGGTCTGCTAGATAAGGAAGTTTGACTCTTGGAGGAAAAAACAATTAAAGATTGATGTGAAAACTGAGAAAGCAGTTGAGATTTTTGAGGAATGCAGCATGTATGGAGTGACTAGTGAAATGTCATGTTTACGTATTCCACATCTTTGTGCACCCTGCGTAGGTTAGGGGCTGGAAGGAAACGTGGCCTTGCCCATGTAAGTTTTCAGGGCTTGTTCACTGCTTTCTTTGTAGTTTCTTTATTCACAAATTGCAGAAAAGGAATATAATATATAATATTATACATAATGTAGCCCTGTTTACCTTGTGTCGTACTTCAATTCCCATCCATAAATTAATTCAGGGCCATTATCAACTTTTTGTTTACTTTTGTTGATAGCCAGAAAAGGGCAATAAATAGGCTACACTCTGTAGGAAATAAAAATAGGAACATTTTAAGTAAGGAAATCTAGAAATTTTTTAGGAATTTGATGGAGCTAGGTGAAATTATCAGGAGACATTATATATGCCTGGCAATTCAGTTCCAAGACTATACTTGTAGTTTTTCCATCTTTGATGTGTGATCTTAATAGAATAGGAACCTGTTTATTTCCATGGTTATTGTATTGAATTACTTCATTGGTAAGTTATTCTGATTATATACATAAAGAGTGATCAAAATATAGGTAAGAACTATTCCTGGAAAGGGATTTGTGCCATAGTTTTGGTCAAGAGATCAAAGTCAAGACTGTAGATGAGTCATGGTTTTTCCAGAGAATGCAAGAATACCCTCACACCTGTGGGAGCACAGAATGGGGAGCCTTGGTGAACTGCAACAGTGTGGCAAGGGCTATTCCTGGAATTTCATATATAAATATAGTTCTTCTGAACTGTAAAAGGCTATTTTATTCCTCAGCCTTTGGGTCTGGTAATTTTTTTTTTTTTTTTTTGCTTCAGGTATTTGTTGTTTTTTTTATTATTAAATCATAAACACATAGATCATGTATACATTAATGCATTTATGGGGTACAGTGTGCTGATTTCATATAGAATTAGGAACACTTACATCCCACTGCTTAATATATACCTCATCTCGTTTACTTAGTTACTGTGTTAAGACATTTATACTCTATATTAATAGATCCGACATGTACCCTTGCATTATGCACCATAGGTGTGATCCCACCATTTACCCTCCCTCCATCCGACCTCCCCCCCTCCCCTCATCCTCCCCTCTTCTCCCTCCTACATTACCATAGGTGTGATCTATTCTTCATATGAAAAGTGTGAATGATTGTAAATTGGCTTCATAATAGTACTGAATACATTGGATATATTTTTTTCCATTCTTGAGATACTTTACTAAGTAGAGTATGTTCCAGCTCCATCCATGTACACATTAAAGAGGTAAAGTCTCCCTCTTTTTTTAAGGCTGCATAATATTCCATGGTATACATATATCACAATTTATTAATTCACTCATGGGTCAATGGCACTTGGGCTTCTTCCATGACTTGGCTATTATTAATTGAGCTGCAGTGAACAATCTGGTGCAAATATCTTTGTTATAAAGTGATTTTTGGTCTTTTGGATATGCACCTAGTAGAGGAATTGCAGGATCAAATGGCAGGTGTACTTTTAGATCCCTGAGTATTCTCTATACTTCTTTCCAAAAGGGACATATTAGCTTGCACTCCCACCAGCAGGGCAAAAGTGTTCCCTTTTCTCCACATCCAAGCCAACATCTGTAGTTTGGGGATTTTGTTATGTGAGCCACTCTTATTGGTGTTATATGATATCTCAAAGTGGTTTTTGATTTGCATTTCTCTGATGATTAAAGATGATGAGCATTTTTTCATGTGTCTGTAGGCTATGTGCCTGTCTTTTTCAGAGAAGCTTCTGTTCAAGTCCCTTGCCCACAATGAAATGGGATTACTTGTTCTTTTCTTATTAATAAGTTTGAGTTCTCTGTGGATTCTCATTATCAAACCTTTGTCAGAAGCATAACCTGCAGATATCCTCTCCCATTGTGAGGGCTGTCTGCTTGCTTTACTTACTGTGTTCTTGGCTGTGCAGAAGCTTTTTAGTTTGATCAGATCCCAGTAATGTATTTTTGATGTTGCTTCAATTGCCCGGGGGTGTCCTCCTCATAAAGTATTCTCCCAGGCCAATTTCTTCAAGTGTTTCTCCTGCACTCTCTTCAGGAATCCTTATAGTTTCATGTCTTAAGTTTAAATCTTTTATCCAGTAAGAGTCAATTTTTGTTTATGGTGAAAGGTATGGGTCCAGTTTCAGTCTTCTACAAGTCGCCAGCCAGTTCTCCCAGCATCACTTGTTAAATAGGGAGTCTTTCCCCCAGTTTATATTTTTGATAGGCTTATCAAAGATCCAATGATGATAAGTGTCTGGGTTCATCTCTTGGTTCTCAATTCTGTTCCATACATCTACCTCTCTATTTTTGTGCTACTACTGTGATGTTTTGATACTATAGATTTATAGTATAGTTTGAAGTCAGGTAGCGTGATTCCTCCTGATTTGTTTTTATTTCTGAGTAATGTCTTGGTTATTCGAGGTTTTTTCTGGTTCCATATAAAACGAAGTACTATTTTTTCCAGATCTTTAAAGTGTGATGGTGGTTCTTTGATAGGGATTGCATTAAATTTGTTAATTGCTTTGGGTAATATAAACATTTTAACAATGTTGATTCTTCCTAGCCATGAGCATCGTATGTCTTTCTATTTGTTAACATCTTCGGCTATTTCTTTTCTCAGAGTTTTATAATTATCATTAAAGAGATTTTTCACATCATTTGTTAGGTACATTCCCAAATATTTCATCTTCTTTGGCACAACTGTAAAGGGAATAGAGTCCTTGACTGCTTTTTCTGTTTTACTATTATTGGTATATATAAAGGCTACTGATTTGTGCATATTGGTTTTGTATACTGGGATGCTACTGTATTCCTTGATCACTTCTAAGAGTTTTGTGGTTGAGTCCGTGGGATTTTCCAGGTTATAAAATCATATCATCTGTGAAGAGTGAAAGTTTGATCTCCCCTGACTCTATTTGTATACCCTTGTGTTGCCTGATTGTGTTGGCTAAGACTTCCATTACAATGCTAAAAAGCAGTGGAGACAATGGGTAACCTTGCCTAATTCCTGATCTGAGTGGAAATGTTTTCAGTTTTACTCCATTCAATATGATATTGACTGTGGGTTTGCAGTAGATGGCTTCTATCAGTTTAAGAAAAGTCCCTTCTGTACCTATTTTCTTAAGTGTTCTATTCATGAAAGGATGCTGGATATTGTCAAAAGCTCTTTCTGCATCTATTGAGAGACTCATATGGTCTTTGCTTTTTAGTTTGTTTATGTGATGTATTATATTTATAGATTTACGGATATTGAACCAACCTTGGGATCCTGGGATAAAACCCATTTGGTCATGGTATATAATTTGTTTAATGTGTTGCTGGATTCTGTTTGCTAGGATCTTGTTGAATATTTTTACATCTATGTTCATTAAAGATATTGGTCTATAGTTTTCTTTTCTTGTTGGGCCTTTTTCTTGTTGGGGATCAGAGTAATATTTGCTTCATAGAATGTGTTGAGAAATATTTCTTCTTTTTCAATATTTTGGAAAAGTTTAAGTAATATAGGTACTAGTTCCTTTTTAAAGGTTTAGTAGAATTCTGATGTGAAGCCATCTGGTTCTGGACTCTTTTGGGGGAGATTTCATATAGTTGATTCTATTTCAGTACTTGATATAGATCTGTTCAGCATTTTCAATTCTTTCTGATTAAGTCTAGGAAGTTGGTGTGCTTCAGGTATTGGTCAATTTCCTTCTGATTTTCATATTTCTGAGAATAAATTTTTCTGTAGTAATCATTAAGGATTTTTTGAATTTCTGAGGTGTCTGTTGTTATTTTGCCTTTGTCATTTCTGATTGATGATATTGTGGAGTTTAGTTTTCTATTTTTGGTTAGGTTGGCCAAAGGTTCATTAATATTGTTGAATTTTTTTAAAAAACAACTTTTTGATTCATTGATCTTTTGAATGATTCTTTTGTTTTGATTTCATTTAATTCTGCTCTAATTTTAGTTATTTCTTTTCTTCTGCTGGGTTTGGGGTTGGAATGTTCTTCTTTTTCCAGTTGCTTAAGATGTCCCAACTCTCTCTTTCTGTTGTCTTGAGGAAGGCTTACAACACTATAATTTTCCCTCTTAGAACTACCTTTGCAGTATCCCAGGTTCTGATAATTTATGTCTTCTTTATTGTTTTATTCCACAAATTTGGCAGTTTCCTTCTGAATCTCATCTCTGACCCAGCTATCATTCAGCATAAGGTTATTTAATTTCCATGTCTTAGTATGAATATGCAGATACCTGTTATTGGTGAGTTTAACTTTTATTGCATGATTATCCAAGAAAATACAAGGAATAATTTCTATACTTTTAAATTTGCTGAGGTTAGACTTGTGACCTAAGATGTGGTCAATTTTGGAGGATATTCCATGGACTGATGAGAAGAATGTGTATTTAGTTTTGTTAGGATGAAATGTTCTACAGATGTCTGTTAAATTCAGTTGTTTTATGGTGAAGTTTAAGTCCAAAATATCTTTGCTTAGTTTCTTATCAGAGGATCTATCCAACACTGCCAAAGGGGTGTTAAAAATCTCCAACTATTATGTTGTTGGAAGATATTAAATTGCTCATGTCTGTTAGGGTCTCCCTTATAAATTGAGGAGCACTCTGGTTGGGCGCATAAATGTTAATAATTGACATCTCATCATGTTGAGTGTTTACCTTAAAAAATAGGAAGTGGCCCTCCTTGTCTTTTGTTGGTTTAAAGCTTAGTGTATCTGCAAATAAAATTGCCACCCTTGCTTTTTCTGATTTCCATTTGCCTGGATTACAGATGCCCATCCCTTCACCCTGAGTCTATATTTATCCTTTAAGGGAAGATGAGATTCTTGTATGCAGCAGATATCTGACCTGAGTTTTTGTATCCAGTCAGCCAACCTGTACCTCTTAAGAAGACAGTTTAAGCCATTCACATTAATAATTGACAGTATTGATAAGCCTGGTAGTATTTTGGGTGTCAAGTGTTTTGAAAGTCCAGTGGACGTTTTGAATCTTTTCACCACTGTGAAAATTGGGTTTTGGCCAAGAATTTCAGAGTGAGTTTACTTTGGTGGAGAGCATTGTGCTGGTCATTATGGAGGCTGGGTCTTAGGATATCCTGAAGAGCTCATTTGGTTATGGCAAATTTCTTCAATGTGTATATGTCATTAAAGTATTTAATTTCTCCATCATAAATGAAGCTCAATTTAGCTGGATACAGGATCCTGGGCTGAAAGTTGTTTTGTTTTAGAAGATTGAAGGTCAATGACCATCGTCTTCTGGCATGAAAGGTTTCAGCAGTGAGATCTGCAGTCATTCTAATATTCTTCCCCTTGTAGGTTATGATTTTCTTACATCTGGCTGCTTGCAGGATTTTCTCCTTCATAGTAACTTTGGTGAAGTTAATTACGGTGTGTCTAGAAGTTGCTTTATTTGGGTTGAGTTGTGCTGGGGTTCTGAAACTGTCTGCTATCTGAATTTCAGTGTCTCTTGCCATGCTTGGGAAGTTCTACTCAATTATCTCTTGGAGTAGAGTATCTGTGCCTTTCAGACCATCCTCTTCTCCTTCAAGGATTCCTATGAGGCAAATGTTTGCTTTTTTGGAGTGGTCCCACGTTTCTCTCAGGGAATGATCCATTTTTGCTCTCCACTTCTCTTCCTCTTTGAGCATTTGGGAGCATTCAAAAGCTTTGTCTTTGATGTCAGAGATCCTTTTCCATTCTTACAAGTCCATATGCAAGAATGCTTTAAAAGGGATTCCTGGCTTGGCACCTGTGGCTCAAGCAGCTAAGGCGCCAGCCACATACACCTGAGCTGGCAGGTTCTAATCCAGCCTGGGCCTGCCAAACAACAATGACGGCCGCAACCAAAAAATTGCTCCATTCTGTTACTGAGGGATTCTGCTATATTTCTCAGATCTTTGAGGGCTGCAAGTTCTTCATTGTGTCAAAATCTTTGCTGATTTTGTCTTTGAATTCATTGAATTCTTGAGAGAACTTTTGAATTGCTCCTTGAATTTCTAATTCCATCTTTACCTCCATTTTGTTAATCTTATTTGCAATCCAAATCCTGAATTCGATTACTGACATCTCAGCCATTTGTTTATGAATGGGATCTTCTGTTGTGCCTCCTTTGTCTTTCCTTGAAGAGTTGATATACTCTGATTATTCATGTTGCCAGAGTTTTCCACTGATTCTGCTCCATGATTATTTTTCACCATTTGGCTAGAGAAGTTGACAATGTAAAATTGAATTGAGGATTCCTGGAGTTGTAATTAACCAGCCCTTTACCAAAGAACTGGGACTGGTGATTGTGGCTTTCCCCTTAGAGCTTTACAAAGGTCCCATTCAGAACTACATCCTGAAACTCTGGGTACCTGCTTGGTGTGGTGGGGCTAGATGGTGCTGACTAGTATTCAGGTAGTCTCTGTCCAGTCCCAGTGAATCAGTGGCTTTGGGCTGAAATCTCAGCTGTGGAGATATATAAGCAACTAAGACATTCCACACCCCCACAGGGAAGGGGAGAATCCCACACTCCCACAACAACCAGGGTACAACCTTGGCAGATCACCGGGTGATTGGTTCAGGTCATGAGTTCCAAACCAGTTTGTCCTAGTCAACGTAAATACCAATCCAGCAGGCGAGTTCAAAAGGTCTTCAGCATCTAGGTAGCGGGGGTCCACTGGCAGCTCAATTTCACCCCAGTGGGAGGGACCGTGGAGCCGCCACCACTGTCAGGGGTTGGTGCCGCAGGTCTGGGGTACGGCTGTGTGCAGGTTGTAGGAGCTGGCGGGAAGCTGGAGGGCACTGCCACCAGTTGCGAGGGTCACAGGAGCTGGGAGGGGAACTGCAGGGAAGAGCTGCTGACCCCCGGCCTCTGGCTGCTGGAGCTGGGCAGGAAGCAGGAGGCCAGAGTCACCAGCCTTAGGGGCCTCAGGGGTTGTAGGAGCTAGGCAGGAGTGGCTGGCAGTGGGCGGCAGGTCTCAGGAGCTTGGCAGGGAGCCGGAGGGCAGAGCCTCTGGCTATGGGCTGCATGGGTGGCAGAAGCCGGGTGGGAGTTACTGGGCTGGGTTGCAGAGGCCGGGCTGGAGGGCTGGAGTCACCAGCCTTGGGCCATGGGTCTCAGGAGCCAGAGGGCAGATTTGCTGACCATGGGTCACACAGTTCACAGGAGCAGGGTGGGAGTCACCCGCTGCAGGTCGCAGGAGCCGGATGGGAGTGGTTGCCAGGGCCTCAGGTCATGGAGCTGAGCCACCCACCACAGGTTGCAGAGCCGAGGAGCCAGTAGGCAGCGGTCCCCCGTGGTTGGTAGCAGGACGAACTATGCTCTTTCCAACACAGGGCAAGTCTCTCTCCCCTTGTGACTCCCTGCCTCTATTAAAGTTATAGTTTCAGCGTAACTGCCCCACAGCTAAAATCTGCCAAATGCTCCGGATTTTGCAGGGAGTAGTCTTCCAGACCGCCAGGAGAGCGGGGACGGGTGGATTGGGAGGTTAGGATGGTATGAGAATATTAGATCAACTTTTGGCCCAGGCAAGAGACTGCCTAGGCTTGCAGCAGTATCTCTCCATGGAGGGAATCCCAGCCCTCAGTCCTTCTCTCCCCTTTGGTGAAACAAAAGTTCCTCTGTTCACTACTCTCCTCAAGCTGCTCTCCTGGGGGAGGCAGGAAAGGGGAAAGTGAAGGATTCCCATCCTTTTGGGGATGGGCTTTGCACCTGAAATTTGTTTCCTTGGCGTCCCATCTTGTCACAGCAGGTGTGATGCAAACCTATGATCCTCTCTCTCAGCTCAGCTCTGGGTCTTCTGCTTCATTGGATTACCTCTAGCCATCATTTCTCCCTCTGAATGGGAGCCTCTGCCAAAAGCTGGCTTCAGTCGGCCTTCTTTCCTCCCTTTCACTGGATCTGGTCATTTTTGTAAGAAATTATTTTAGGTGAACAGAGCCCTGAAGAATGCAGAAGTAGGCGGGGTTCTCCTTCTCCTTGACTGACTCTGACCACCTCCTATGGAAGAGTCCCCTGGTGACCCCACTCCCCATTGGAGGGAGACTCTTCCTAATCTTCTGTAAACACAAACAATTCTTAAAAGCCTAAGTTTTTTGAAGGAGCCTATTGTATAGCTACAGGACAAGTTATGAAAAATTTATGAATTATTTTTGGATAGTTTTTTATATGTTGAATATAAACATTTATTTAAAATATCCATTCTTATAACCTTTTTGTATACACAAAGCATTAAGTAGAAGAAAAAATAAAGTTGAGCCCCTTTGATAAGAACAGCTGATCCTAGTTATATGGATCTTATTGATCTCTTTTTCCATACAGCTGTTATGCTTCAAAGGAAACATTGTTTGACTCTGTGTATATTATATAATAATGAACAAATAGGAGAACTGTAGAATTGTATTACATTTCTGTTCATGTTGTAATATTAGGAAGGAAACAGCCAAGGGAAGCAAAACATTGAATATTGATGTGAAAGAACAAGAGATTATAATTAAACTTAAGAAGTGATAAGTATTATCTGTTATATTCTCAATGTGGTACCATAAATGTAATCTTATAAAAATTTGCTTTCCTTTTAGGAACAGCGACTTTTGATAGTCCTAAGTAACTGCTGCTATCTAGAACGCCACACCTTCCTAAATATAGCAGAACATTTTGAGAAGCACAACTTCCAGGGAATAGAAAAAATAACACAGGTAAGCAAGCTAATGTTAAATGGACGAAGTGGTTGTTCCCAAACTGTTTTCTCAGCACAGTTTTCTTTTGCTTTCCCCTCTTGTCATCCACTTGCCCTTCCACCCTATGTTCCTTCTCACCTTCACCCTGCTGTGTCTGAATGATTCCCTTCCTTCTCATAATTCTCCTTCAGTGATTGATTTAATACTTTCTTCCTTTTTCTTGAGGAAAGCGCTCTTAAGAGCTCTCTCTAGGGCTGGTTTACCCCCCACTTAAGCTGCTCAAAAGTGAGGGAAGAAAATGAGAGAAAGGGAGCAAATGTAAACATTCATGTAAAATACCTCCAGAATGGAAAAGCCAGCATCCTATTACCCAATACTAATTTGAAACTAGTAGATGAACAACTGTAGGCCCACACAAAAGAAAAGCATGGTTTAATTCAAGAAGCAGGGAGGGGGTGAAAGGAGAAAGGGGGTGTAGGAAGCTCCCACCTATGGAGTACATGCACAGGTATAGGGCACACATCCTGGGTGAGGGACTCACCTACAACTTAGACTTTACCTTACAAATGCAAACAACGTGCCTAATGGTTTGTACCCTTATGATAATCCAGAATCAAACCAAATTTTTTAAAAAAGGAATTTTCTAAAATTTGACTCCTTTTGGGTTAAAGTGTTCTGACACAGCCAACAGCAAGCTCCCTGAGCCTGCAGAAAATCTCTTCCTGCTTATTCACATCTCTCCTTTCTCCCTTCCTTTTCATATGACCACAAGGAGGCTTTGCTTTACTTCTGTGGACATGCATGTGCATGCACGCACACATACATGTCTAGCTTACAAAAGCTGTAGGATGCTTAACCTCTTACTTAAAAAAAAAAAAAACAGTAAAGAAAAACTCCCTCACTCTCCAGCCATTGTACATAGAAAGGTTAGGCAAAATTGAGTTCTGTAGAAATTAATGGAGTTTTTTAAAAATGTTATACTTTGTTGTTTTTATTTTTTTCAAATACAGCATAAAAGGAAAAAATGAAGTAAACTTGTTATTAAATGTTGGTTGGTTCTTGGGCAAAGGTTTATCAGATTTCTAAGTAAAACTATGCTATTATAGAACCACCTTTTAATGTCAGTACAGTATTCTCAGTGCAGAGACTAAGATAGTGATCTTGTTAATCTTATAATCAACGTGTTCTCTTGAGGGATTGTATACTTCTTACAAATTAAGGTTCCAGTTCATGAACTACATTGGGATTTTTTGTTTTAAGAATGAAAATGTCAAGTGGGCGGCTCTGTGTTGTTTTTCTGCCTTTTTGTAAGATTAATCATTCTGATGAGAAATGTTGTGACTTAAGGCTTTAGGGCCAAATGTCTAGTTTTTTTCCAGAAATTTTTGTGTTGAGAATTGCAAGGTGCTATCTTGTAGTAAAAAGTTATTACTTATAGAAAGTGAGCACTTTGTTTTTATACAACAACAATAACGACACAAATATATTTGTTTGAGAAGTTTTATTTATCATTGTATGAAATGATTAGGAATTGCATATATAAGAAGCACTAAATTTGGTTTTCTCTAGGTTTCAGTGAATAAGTAGGAACTATCTGTTGCCTCAGCTTATATCATTAAGAATTAGAATGAAATTGACAAATAAAAGATTGTCAATATCCTTTCTAGACTTTGTCTAGATTATTTTGACACCATGGTAATAGGAAGAATCTGGGAGTACAACTTAGAATAAGTGATGCACTCTCTTTTTCACTCAAAATTTGGATTTTTTAAAATTGATTGTCTTGAATACTTTGAAATGATTCAGTTGCATTTAAAATAAACAGACAGTAAACTAGATTTAGAGCATAGCATTTGTGCTGATTCTATTAATTTGTGATTCTGTTAAATAATTTCATGATGCCAACCAACTAAAATATGTTTCTTGTATTAAAGAAAAAAAGACCACTGACTACCATTATTTTTTATAGTTTCCTTTTCAAATGGTAGATAACTCTAGAGGTATAGATCTTAGAAAAATAACAGGGCACAGTGGTGTAGGTATAAACTACAATGGATAGTTTATACATTCTCTCTGTGTTTATGTTCTTGTGAATAATGGTCCATTACAGGCCTTTTTGCATAGTGTCACTAAGTACCAGCTGTTTTCTGGGACCACCTTCTGGTGTGATCCAGTGGTTGACCAAGTGTTTCTTCCAGGTATATTTCCTCCTGCCTTTTCCTTAGTATTTCTGCCAAGGGAAGCATTAAAATGGCTTCTTTTTAATTCCCTTCTCCTTGTTCCTCATATTCAGAAGTAGAATTGAATTAATCTTAATATAGAAAGAGTATACCAAAAAAATCATGCTTTGTAGGAGTTCATTAAAATTTAGTGATCAGTGATGTTTAAAGCTAGAAGGATTTCATATATACAGTTTTGTTCAATGCAAATAATCCTGAGAAGTATTTAAGGATAGTATTATTAGCCCCATATTCCTCATAGGGAAATAGACTCAGAGAGGTCAAGGATTCAACCTGTAAGTAGCATAACAGAGCAGGACTCAAAATTAAGTTTTCTCATTCTAAACTCAGAATGCTTTCTTGGGTAGCACCATACATCTTAGAATAAAGAATAAAATTGTACTTAAGAAATGTGGCAGAGAAATGAAAATAGGACATGGCACTAGTTGACTGACATAAACTGTTTTGGCCTTTATGAAACATTTATAGAATGGTAGTTCATAAGATCTGGATATCCAAATTATCTTGCTGTATAAGGTTTTGCCTTTAAAATAAGCCCAGTAGAAGACTTTAGTGGACTTGATACTCTGGAGATACACAGCAACCTCAAAAGTCCTGGGCTTAAGCAATCCTTCTGCCTCAGCCTCCTACGTAGCTAGGACTACAAGTGTCTAGCAAATTGCCTGGCTAATTTTCCTATATTTAGTAAAGACAGAGTCTCCCTCTTCCTCAGGCTGATCTCAAACTCCTCAGCTCAGGCAGTCCACCTGCCTCAGCCTCCAAAAGTGCTAGGATTACAGGTGTGAGCCACTGTGTCTGACCCAACCACTATTTTTAAAAAGGAAAAATACTAAGATGGCTAATAAAAAATAAAACTCACCAAGTAAAGATAACCCTACTATTTTAGTATTTATAGCAATAAGTATTTGATATGCTACATGTCTATCAATATGTTATACAAATGTAAAACATTTTCTGAATTCAGTTTACATTGAATATATTTTTCTATTGAATATTTTATTACTTAATCGTTTTTATTAAATTTTTTGGTAAAATGTGAGTTTTATGACTTTATAATATTTGTTACTGTGTATATACTGTTTTTGTAACTTCTCCCTTACTAGGAACCTTAAGTTTTTTAACTTTGTTGTTGTTGTTATAACTGAGAAATAAAGGTATTCTTGGATCACGGGTCTAATTATTTCCTCACAATAGACTCCTTGAAGTAGAATGAGAGCACTGAAGACTCTGGGTAAATGTTGCCAGATTGTTTTTCAGAAGCTGACCTCATCACATTTTGCTGTTATTTTTAGTTACAATTTCTAATTTGATAGCTCAAAATTCTCTTTTATTGTTTTTTTATTTGTATGCTTTCTACTCTCTGCACTTTTCCTTCTGTGTAGTGACTGTTTATGAATTACTTAGGTAATTTCATCTGCCTCCACAGCTTCATCTTCACTGATGCCCTGATTCCCTATACCTTTAATATTCTAGATCACCTAATTCTGAAAGTGCTTAAAGAATTAAGAAATACAGAGTTTTGCAATTTAAGTACCCAAACCAAATCTGCCACCAGTTTTTTGAAGCCCTTTAAAAGGGAAAATCAGAGCTATATGATTAATAAACTTTAGCACATAATTTTATTGTGATTGCTATAATTATATACAGTAAAAACTCTGTAAGTTGACCACCCAAGGGACTATAGCAAACTGATGAACATATGGTGTTGGTCAACATAAGGAACTAGGCCTACTGTACTAATATGTAAATGTGATGCATGTTCAGTCAGCTTAAGGATGTGGTCAGTGTAATTGCTAAGTCATAGGAAAAAGCCCAAGTGCCCATCAATCCACAAATGGATTAATAAATTGTGGTATATATACACCATGGAATATTATGTAGCCTTAAAGAAAGATGGAGACTTCACCTCTTTCATGTTTACATGGATGGAGCTGGAACATACTCTTCTTAGTAAAGTATCTCAAGAATGGAAGAAAAAGTATCCAATGATACTTTCATAGCCCTACCATCAAACTAATTTATGGCTTTCATATGAAAGCTATAACCCAGTTATAAACTAAGAATTTGGGGAAGGGGGAGAGGGAGTGGAGGAAGGGGTAAGGATGGGCAGAGGGAGGGTGATTGGTGGGATTGCACCTATGGTACATCTTACAAGGGTACGTGTGAAACTTAGTAAATGTAGACTATAAATGTCTTAACACAATAAGAAAATGCCAGGAAGGGTATGTTAACTAGTGTGATGAAAATATGTCAAATGGTCTATAAAACCAGTGTATGATGCCCCATGATCACATTAATGTACACAGCTATGATTTAATTAAAAAAAAAAAAGAAAGAAAGAAAAAAGGGATGTGGGATGTGGTCCGTGTAGGAGGGTGTCAACTATACAGGTTCTACTATAATTCTAGGTATTTTTTTTACACATATAAAATGTTTTTTAACCTATCCTAGTCTTTAAAAAAACAGACACTTAGGTAATTTAGAGTTGGTATAACTGCAGATTTTCACCTGACTCAGTAGTGAAGACATTAAATATGTCTGAAGTTAAATTCTTGATTGAAGTTTTCTTTCAAGCCTGTAACTAACTTTCAGAAACTCCAACATGAAGGATATGGAGAGGGCAGCTTCTTTTTCTTCCATGTCCAGGGATGATCCTTTGCATATAGTTTTGAATCAATTTTTAAGATTTTTATGTTGATTGAACCATATGTATCATATATTACATATTTGATTATTTTTAGCTTAATCAAATATAATTCTTAAATTTGATTTTTTAAATTTAATTTAATTTATTATGAATATGATTTAATTGAATATTTAATTTAATTTAATATGATTCAATTAAATTTAATTAGTACTTAATATTATTTAATAATATTAAATATTAATATTTAATTTAATTGAATATGATTCTTAAATTCCAAGTTTAAAACCATATGAATTTATAGATGTGAGTACAGCTATATGTCCTTATTAGCTTATTATCTATATGTATGTTTGTTTCATTTTCCACACCTCTTCATAAATATAAATCAGCTCATTTTTGTTTAGAGGCTATTTTTATGTAATAAATTAGCTATGAGTAAGATACAAAACAAACAAATTGGTTGTAAAATAATCCATTGTGGAGTTTAAAATCTAATAGACCAAAATTATAAGTTGATCAAATGTACCCCTGCCTACTGAGGTTAATTTTGGACCCTGTTTAGCTGCCTCAGGTTCCTGGTGCAAACCGAAAGTAAAAAGATGTATACGTAGAGTGATATATAGTAGAAGTATCCAGGACCTTTTAATTTATAAAGTAAAGCATTGCTTCCTCAATATAGAGAGTAATTCAGAAAAGCTTTTATAAGTAGGAAAAGATAGTAGGATTTCACATACTAGATGCTGCTTCAGAAAGCAGAGGAAAGGTAGTTACCATGTCTCTTTGGAAAGCTAAAGTACAGATAATGAACAAGTGAAATAGCTCATTCTCCAGTTGGGTTGGATGTGGCATTCCTAAATCACAAACCACATAAATAGTTGTCTCTCACCATCCACTTAGTACTTCTGGTCTCTGGGCATGTGGTTTGTTTCCTCTTTCACATTTGGCACAGTTTCCTTAGGTAGTTTGATCTGCCTCCACAGCTTCATCCTCACTGAAGGCCTCATTCCAAAATCCTATACTTTTATTACTCCGAGACCTTAGATCTGTTTGCTTCCAGGTGTCTTCACTGGAAGTTTCCATTGGGATTTCAAATCAACGTGCCCAAACCAAAGTACCTTCCTCCTAACCAGCTTTTCTTTTATGGGGTTCCTGGCTTAGTCAATAGTCAATAGCCATTGAGTCAACAGGCGATAACTTGGGAATTAAGTCTTTTTTATTTATTTTTACTTGACAAATACTAGTTTTGTATATTTGGGGGGGGGGTACAATGTGATATTTTGATCTATGTATATGTTGTAGAAAGTTTCATCCAAGCTAATCAACATTTCTCTCATCTCACCAACTTAGCATTTTTTTGTGATAAGAATGTTAAAAATCTATTCTTTTAGCAATTTAGAAATACACGTTATTATTCATTGATCACTAAAACGTATTCGTCCAGTCTGAGACTTTGTGCCCTTTGATCAACATCTTGCCTTTCCCCCTCCTCTCTTCCCCAGCCTCTGATGGCCACCCTTGTACACTCTGTTTCTATAATAGGCCTTCTTAGATTTCCATATATGTGAAATCATATCAAACAGCATTTGTCTGTCTTTGACTAGTTTATTTCACTTAGCATCATGTCTTCCAGTTCCATCCATTTTAAGAGTAACAGACTTTCCTTCTTTTTTTTAATGACTGAATAGCATTCCATTGTGTATATATACCATGGTTTCTTTTTCCATTCCTCTGTTGCTGGGAAACATTCTTGACTCCATCCTTCATAACCATTTATGCTAAGTATGTCTTCTTTGTTCCACTTCTGAACTACCTTCTGAATCCTTTTCTCTGATTTGCTGTCCCTGGCCAAGCTCAGCCCTTTCTTGTTACCTAACCACCATGGTGTTTTGGGAGCCTTCCTAACAAATGTTTTACTTAATGTCTAAATTCTTTCAATTTGCAACTTAGAATCCACAGAGTTTCCAAAAAAGATTTTCAGAAACAAGGTTCTGATTATATTGTTTTTCTTCCTTCTGTATTTCAGAACACAATCCACGAAGAACTCAAACAAATCAGCAAGAATAAAAACAAACAAAATGTAGGCAAAAGATACAAACAGATTTTTTCGAAAGAAGATAGTCAGGAAAAAATGTTGAAAAAATGTCCAACATTACTAATCATCAGGGAAATGCAAATTAAAACCACAGTGAGATACCACCATGCCCCCATCAGAATGGCCATTATTAAAAAGTCAAAAACAATAGATGCTGGCAGAGATGCAGAGAAAAAGGAACACTTTTTTTGTTGGTGGGACTGTAAATTAGTACAACCTCTATGGAAAACAGTATGGAGAGTCCTCAAGGAATTTAAAGTAGATCTGTCATTTGATTCAGCAGGCCCACGACCCAAAGGAAAAGAAATCATTTTGTCAAAACAAACAAAACACCTGCATTCAAATGTTTATCACAATGCAGTTCCCAGTTGCAGAGATGTAGAATTAATTAACCTAAGTACACATCAATTCATAAATGAGTAAAGAAAATGTGGTATGTACTAACATATATCATAGAGTAGTATCAGCCATAAAAAAGAATCAAATAATGTTATTTGCAACAAATTGAATGGAACTAGAAACCATTATCCTAAGTGACTGATCTCAGGAATGGAAAAACCACCACCTGTTCTCACTAATGAGTGGGAGCTAAACAGTGGGTATACTTGAGCAGAAAGAGATGTGAAGGACATTGGAAACTAGAAGGAGGGAGAGTGAGAAGGGCGAGGGAAAAAAACTTACCCACTGGATGCAGTGAAAACTGTTCGGGTGACAGGCCTGCTGAACGTCCTGCCTTCAGTATTATATAGGGTATCCATGTGACAAAAACATTTGTACTCCCTTGATATGTTGAAATTGAAAAAAAAGTTTCTTCCTTGAAAAAGTTTGTATAAGATTGGAATTATGTTTTTCTTTGAGTATTTAGAACTCTCTGGTAAAACCTTCCAGGCCTGACACTTTCTTTGTGAGATAAATTTTAATGACTGGTTCCAGTTCTTTAATGGTTATAGGACCATTCAGGTTTTCTACTTATTGATGTTAGTTGTGGTCGTCTATATTTTTTCTAGGACTTTGTTTGCAGTCCCACCAATAGTGTATAAGAGTTTCTTTCTCTCTGTATCCACTCTAGCATCTGTTGTTCTGAGATTTTTTTAATACAAGCCATTCTCATTGGAGTTGGGTGATACCTAATTGTGGTTTTGATTTGCATTTCCCTTATGATTAGAGACGTTGAATATTTTTTCATGAATTTGTTAGCCATTAGTAATATCTTCATTTGAAAAGTTTCTGTTCATGTCTTTTGCCCACTTTTTAATGAGGTTATTTGGTTGTTTCTTGCTGACTTGCTTGAGTTCTTTGTGGATTTGGGTTATCAGTCCTTTATCAGATGTATAGCATGCATATTTTTCCTCCCATTTTATAAGTTTTTAGTTGGGTCATTCATCTCTTTATTGGTGATTTTTAGAAGCCTATATATAAGTTCTTAGACACGCACGCGCGCGCGTACACACACACACACACACACACACATATATATATATATTTTAATTTATTTATTTTTTTTTCCTCTCAGTCCATGGCTTGCTGTTTTGTTCTGATAATATTTTTGAGTGGAAATTTTAATGAGACCCAATGATGAGATCCAATTTCACAATTTTATTAAGTTTCTCTGTATTAAATAAAGTAGAGGTGAATGTTCATACTGGTAACACATTTTTCCAGACCAATTTTTTAGTTTTTCTTTCCTCATTAAATTTCATTGGTGCCTTTTCAAAAAAATCAAAGGGTCATCTGTAAGTGGCTTTGTATCCAGACTCTTTTCTCTTTTTCTTTTCCATTGACTTATTTGTCCACCCTTTACACTACTATCACATTGTATTATTTATTACAGCTTTATGGTCAGTCTTGAAACCAGGTAGTATGAGTCCTCTGACTTTGTTCTTTTGTTTTTTTTTTTCAAATTGTTTTGGCTATTCTAGATCCTTTCCATTTCTATATAAATTGCAGAATTGGCCTGTGAATTTCTTACCAAAAAAGGCCTTTTAGAATTTGGAGAAGATTAAAAATATTGATTCTTCCTGCTTTTTTGTTTAGGTAATCTTTAATTTCTTTCAGAAATTTTTTAAAGCTTTCAGTAGAGATTTCATACATCTTTTGTTAAGTTCATTGCTAGGTATTTTTTGACACTAATATATAGTATTATATTATAATTCTGTATCTCATATATAGAAATATAATTGATTTATGTTGCTGAATTTGTGTACTCCCTTGATAAATTTATTTATTCCATTAATTTGTTTTTCTACTTGTTTGGATTTTCTAAATATATAATCATGTCTTCTGTGAATAAAGATAGTTTTACTTACTCTTTTTTGACATCTTTTTCTTGGCATATCCCATAGAATAGAACCTGTAATATAATCTTAAAAATAAGTGGTAAAAGAGGATATCCTTGCCTTATTTTTGATCTTATGAAGATAGTAATCTATATTTGTGCCATTTTTACTGATACCCTTTATAAGGTTGGATTTCTCCCCCTATTCCTCATTTACTGAGAATTTTTATCATGAAAATATGTTGAATTTTATCAAATGT